>PVIJ01017713.1:0-28581 GCA_004024925.1 Scalopus aquaticus | reverse complement strand
TGTGAAAGCTGTGTTGTACATGTAGCACAGCATATATGCGGGGCCCAAGGCTTGTCTTGATCACCAACCTTGCATCCAAAGTAAAGATGATAAGCCTTCTTCACTTGACAAGTGATACTTTTCCCCTGGTTGGCAAATGCCACTTCCCCACAAACAGAGCAGAAATCCTCCCCTCTATTAACACACGTTCGTGACATTATTGTTCCGTATTGTGCCTAAATGGATAAAATAATAACAGTTTTATGGAACAACAACTTAAACTCTCACACAAAGACTGAAATATTTTCAATGTTCCACCTTTCCAACAGGGCTTTATATAGTGCACTGCTGATGTCAGCTTACTTCAGCAGCCGCCTGGCAGTAGTATTGCATTGCATCAGAAAATGATGTAATCAACTCTGGATGATGTGTGCATGATGGTATTATGCAATCCGATGCAATATTACAACATTGTCAGCTGATTTAGGGTGTTGTAGTGGTCCTACTCAATAAATTTATACAGTGAAACATATAAAATGAATTATATGAAATATCTCCAAAACGAGAGCTAATAAAAAATTTTCAGGGTAATATTCATGTTCAGCACACCAAGATACTACAGATTAGGACCTTTTTAAGTGAGTAATGATCTCACTGTTGACCAGTGTTATTAGCAGTGATTATATTTCCTGCATTAAATTGAATGTTTTTTTTCCTTGCTTTTTAAATTTTTCATTACATTTTCTGTTTTGTTTACATTTTTGAATGCAAGCAAATCATTTTTTTAAAATAAATTGCTAAAGAAGGAACCAAGCAATCCACATTTTCATGAAATAAAATTCATTCGTTAATGATCTAAAGAAGACAAAAGCAATTAATAATGATTGAAATCACAGTATATAATAATGGCATAGATTTATTTATACTGAATAAATATATTTATACCTCTGTGTGTATATAAGCTGTGTGAGTGAGAGGCAATGAAGAAAAAGAGATGGAGAGAGAGAGAGAGAGAGAAATTCATTCTTTGTATTCCCTGGCCAGAGATGCTGAAGGAATGGTTTATGTGATCAACTTGTCTGAATTCTCCTTTGGCTCCAAATTCTGATTTTGAACCTAAAGATGTCTACATTTAGATTCAGACTCCTATTAGTAATCACAGAAGTCTCTCTCTCTCTCCTTTTTTTTTTTTTTTTTTTTAGCATGCTATGTTTTTTGTTCCTTCTCTGGAGAAGAATCTAATCTAAAAACACAGCTCCCATTTATTAGATATTAAACATATCCCCTCAATATCACCATAACCATCTCACATAAAAAATAAGCCACTTCTGAAATAACAACACTGTCATGCCCAAGATTACTTTGCTAGTGTCATGACTGAAGCGTGGGCTCTCTAATTCAAAGCGACCAGCAGATCTTGGTGGCATGATTAGACATCTGATTAAGCCTGCAATTGAAACAAATATCCACATTTATGCCATTCAGCCCAGGCTGAAGTAGTTTAAAGGTAGTTACTATTTATAGGTTTACTGACTCACCATTTTGCTTGTTGTGATACTTGTTCACTTACCTGCTTTTTGTGTGTCTTGTTTCTAGAATAGTCCTTACCCTGACCTACATACAGGTCTTTGTCTGGGACCCTGACCTCATCACACCACATGCTTCTACCTTCCAATAGCCCATCACGCTGGGCCTGGGTTATGACCCCGGTCCTGGAGAATTTCCCAGTCCTGTCATCTCCCAGCCTCTGTTGCTCACTATGCATCCAAAGAGTCTGTGTTTTTCTGTCCTAATTTTCAGTTTTGCTGTCTTTTCAGAGTAAGGAATCACCAAACCTCGGCCAGGTGCAAAACCAGCTTCTGGAGGGAGATATAGAGGATAAGTCAGTTCATCTTGTTTCATAACTTGGATTTCCATGGGACTTCACCTCTCTGACTTTATCAACACTCTCAAGCCTTCTTACCAGTTCCTTCCCTCCCTTTGTAACAGTGGACTTAGGAGCAATAGATGCTATTAGACAGTTGTCAATCTTGACTGTAAAACAGATTTCTCAAGATACAGGATGGAAGATAAAAGATAGTTCCAAGACTGAAAATCTACATCAAATAGCAATGGAGCCAGAAGGGATCATGCTCAGTGAAATAAGTCAGAAGTAAAAAGAAAAATATCAGAGGGTTTCACTTATAAGAGGAATGTAGGGGAACCAAATAAGGGATCAGGGGGAACAAATAACAATAATAACAAAAACAAAACCCTAGCAGGCAACCATAAATAAGAGATAAACTTCGGAGGTGGGGGGAGGAAAAAGGGATCAAAATAGGGGGAGAGTAGAGCACAAGGGATATGGTGATGGTTCACAGGTGAATTGGTGGTGGGGATTTTACAGGGAATACACAATAATGTAAATGATATAAATAAATAAATGAATAAAAATAAAAACTCTTCAGTTTTCAAGAAAGGTAATTTTAAATACCAGTAAGTAAAGTCAGACTATATTTCAGGCCTATTAAACTTCTGAGATTGAACTGAGGGATTAAACCAAACAGACCAAAAAAGGGGAGTAGGGTGTGTTGAAATAGCCCTTTCTGAGAGCGACACCTCCACACAGGGTGTGAGTCATCAGCACCCTGTTAGATCCCCTAGCTCATTCAAATCACCAGTTTGTAGATTTTCTGCTTTGTCAGGTTATGCCCATAATCTTGGTTTTTAATGTCAAACTAACATTATTACTAAATACTTTTGAATGATTTCATTGCAAAGAAATGTTGTGCAAGCAAAATACTGTGATCAGTCTGCATTCCCTGTGCAGCTGGCACATTGGAACTTTTCGGAGAATCTTAGGTCAAAAACCAGGCATCCTTGAGCCTCCATGGCGGTGCAAGGGGTTAGGTCTCAGCCTATGAAGCTATCCACAGCCACTGCAGCATGAGTTCGATCCCTGGCCAGGGAGCTTCCCACATGTGCAGCAGACCTTTCCTGTCTCGCCCACTGCTCCCCTAAGCAGTGTATTTTCAGTCCATCCATCTGTTTCCCTCCCCACTCTATCTCTGGTAAATACTCTCATCCCACCCCCACACCTTTGGCCTACACTCCAGTTCTTGCATGCATAAATAAAATTTAAAAAAAATAATAAAAAATGAAGAAGCAATCCTTTCCTGGCCACTCAAAGTCATTCCATTGAGTGACAGGGCTTCCTTCTGCCTTCGGTCACAATATTATCCACCTAGTGAAGAAAAAGAAATAAAGGAAGTCTATAAGGACTCACTGAGGACATAATAGGGACATGGTTTTCATACAGAAAATATAATTTGACAATAGGTTAGAAGATCTAACTCTAGTTTTCTCAGTAGCTGTTACCTGATTTTCTACAAGAATTCAGCTCTTCCTGCTCATTGAGAGAAATAGATATAATAAATAAATAATAAATATAAATAAATAAATAAATAAATAAATAAATAAATAAATGAATGACAATAACTGCTTTGGTTGAATAACAGTAACTTTAATTCACCTGTCACATTGCATGTTTTGGCTAATCTTAATGATAACCATGGAAATGTGCATTGTTCTTCCTATTTTATAAGGGGTTAAGTTATTGTCTAGAGTTACTGTCATTCACTACAATCCGGTAGTCTTTCAGCTGGCAAGTGAAGCTTGTTCCAGCTCTTAATTAGAGTCTAACAAAGTTCATTTCATTTGCACTAGTTTTTATTTTTTTTCCCCTAAGAATCATTATGATGTTATAGAAAGAAAAGTAACAGTACAAAGTTCAGACCTACAATGCCAGGGAGTGAATGTATGTTTTCCTTTGTACTTATAATCTCTTATGTATAAATGTCTCTTTCAATAAGGCAACTTCCAGAGCTCCTCCTTTTCGTCAAAGAGACATATTTTGGGGGTGGTAGATTTTGCTCCCATAAAAAGTTTCACAATTAATAATCCTTAATTATTTCATGAAGTCAGTCTTTGAGCTACATGTATCTTTTTCTTCGACTTAAAAGTGTTCTTTAGGGGCCTCCCTGGTGGTGCAACAGTTTAAGCGCAGCTCTATGAAACTATCCAGAGCCACTGTGGAATGAGTTCGATACCCATGTCCAGAGAGATTGCCACATGGCGCTGCAGACCTTTCCTGCCTCGCCCACTGCTCCCCTCAGCAGTGTACTTTAGTCGATCTGTCTGTTCTGCTCCCCACTCTGTCTCTGGTGAATCCTCTCACCACCCCACACCTCTGGTCTACACCCCAAATTGTATGCATAAATAAATCTTTTTTAAAAAGTGTTCTTTAGCTCAGGGCTAAGAACAGAGTAGGTGGCCCTCCAATTTTTTGTTTTGTTTTGTTTTGATTATCTGCTGCAACCCAAATAACATCTTGATTTACTAACTGCCAAACACAATAGGTGTTTCTCAGCTGTTATTCTTGCTTTATTGCATTGCCCTCTGGCCTGTTTCCAGACTCTCCTTGCTTTTTCCCACTGTTTCTCTAGAATCTTTTGGGGGCCTGTGAGCCCACAGCATAGGCAGCTGGGCAAGAACAGGGCCTCCACCACACAGACTGTGCAGGTGCACCCGCCTGGAGCTTTTAGCACAAACTCAAATACCTGTGATAAAGCATTCCAAATGGAATAAATACCCCAAATAATCAATAAACATGGGCTGGTATTAATAACTATAAGTGATGAAAAGGCAATTTGTGGTACACAGTTTGAGTCTCTCCTGTAGCTCATTTATTCCATATGAGAACTCACAGCAATTCTAAATTATGCTTCCATTTAAAGTAATTAAGCAAACACACGCACAGGCACTTAAGGAATAATGAGACTTAAACAGTAATGTTCTTTTTTTTCCCTGGTAATTTCAACAGCCATTATTCATGCATATTTATATAACACTTAGGAAATCATCTTGGAATGTCTATTTTGTTCTTCATCCTTTCATTTGGTTATTAGAAAATGAAAGCACAGCCATGATAAATGATAGATGATAGACAGAAGATAGTTAGATGATAGGTAGGCAGATGATAGATAGATAGATAGATAGATAGATAGATAGATAGATAGATAGATAGATGGTCCTTACTCCATTTTACCCAGATAAGTTTCTTACCTCCAGTCTTCACGAACATATGGTTTTTGCCCCAAAAGGAAATGCGATGTAACTCATAATGCAGAGGTCACAAAGGGATCTGGGACTTGAAAGTAAGGAGAAATCACAAGTCGGCTACTCCTTCTGTCCACTCTCAGAGATAAACACTGCATCATAACATAGGAGCAGGATGGGGAAAAAAGATGTCATTCATTGGAAAAGTGAACAGAGCAATTTGGCATGTGCAGAGACATTTTAGACAGAACTTAAACTGTGCTGCTGTGTCCTAAGAAGGGAGATGATGAAGGTCTTTACCACCCATGAAACTTTTCCTCCTGGTTATTTCACAAAGATGGTTTCCAAGAAGCAAATTAATATTTCTTCCAAAGTTACCCCTTAAAACCAAGATAGGTAAATGTCTGCAAAAAAGGTTAATGCTAAAAATGTAAGCAGAGTTTTTGGTTCATAAATTCTACCAGTCACTCTTTCCACAGTTTCATAGGGAGGAAATTATTTTTGTAAGGATGCTATGGAGGTGTACACAAAAGCACAAAAACCAAATAAAACAAAACTTTGGTAACTGGGTCAAAATGTCATTACTACATTCTGGAAACCCTGGGCATATCTTTTCCCAATCGTTCTAACACTTAGACTCAGGAATCATTTGGGCTTCCTGTTTTTCTTCCCCTCAAATCTAGAAGAGCTAGAAGCATGGAACTATTTTGCAGAAATGGCTGGTAGACAAACTGGTGAGGGAACAGTTCAGCAGAGCAAGAAGCTGGAGCAGAATGGGCGCATTTAACTGACCTCTCCACAGACAGCCTCTACTGATTTGCTTTTTTTTTTTTTTTCCAGACTCTCAAGGAGCACAAAGGGGAAACACAGAAGGCAAGAAGTAAAGGTCAAGGTCAGCCTTCACTGGCTACTTGTAAAAGGAGGTGCATCTATGAACTAGTAAAATGTTACCTGTGTCTCAAACTCTGCCCATTCAGATTAGAAGGTCTTACTTTCTTTAGTGAGATAGTTAAGAGCTTAAACATGAGGGTAGGGAAAGCTTCTTCCTATTTATATCCCCAAGGACTCAGAGAAGAGTGCTTAAAAGCATCTTTTGGATGAAAAAAATATTGGAATTGCTAACTATTTAGGAAGAAGCACAAACTTGCAAGTCTAGTGAATGCACACTATATAAATTGATGTACTGAAACTGGAACAAAGAACTACAAAATCTTTGTAACAAGGCAATAGCCGATACTTACTGAAAATAATAAAGCAACCAGGTGATTATATATGAATATAATTTCCAAACTAAAGGTGTTGATGGTCTCATTGTGATCTGTAAGGGGTGCCCTGCCCTGGGAGGCTCATGACTAACCGACAGTGCCTAATACAAGTGCATCTTTATATACCTTAGCCATTGAGGGTTAGTGTTCCCTGAGAGAGAGCAAAGCAAAATGATTTCAGTGAGGAAAGGAGGGAGTCTGAGTGAAGAGAACAGGCACACCAAAAAAGGAGCCCAATTCAGTTCCCATAGTCTAAAATGAAAAAAATATATATATATAGGAAAAAGGAATAGTTTATTGATTGCTTTAAATATATTGAAAAACTATTATGGACAAACACAATTTCAGTTTGACACTGTGGGAGAGAGATAAAATAAGTTGTCCACAAAGCAGTTCTCCTGATTTACAGCACAGTGAAGAGGATGTTCATAAATGATGTTAGGACTATGGAGAAAGTGCCCCAAATGGGATACACATGAAGTTCTCTCATGCTTAGACTTTAAAGTAGGATGACCAAATCAGCCTATAATTTTTTATAATGAACAAAAAACAAAATTAAGAGATTTGAAATTAATTCTTTCTTATTTGCAAGAAAATAAATGGAAGACAAAGCATTTGAAACAGATACATGAGAAAGAAAATGTTTTTTTGTATTGTATTGAATCTCAGGTTTGGGTTAGATTCCCAAGAATAGACTTTTGAAGTTATTCCACATATCTCCCTCATGAAAGGTCATATTTGTTTAACATAAGTAACAAAGGACTATTGAAGAAATACTTGAAAAATTAAAATAAAAATCAAATCATTTATAAAAAAACTATAACTCCCACCAGTAAGCCTATGAAATAGTAGAAACTTTTTCAATGTATATGAATGTAAATTAATATGCATTTACATATATACTTATATATATCACATGAATAACGAACAATGAATAATTTTAAACATTCTTTTTGTGCTATGATTCTCATATCTTTAGAAATATCTTACCCCACTTACAATAACGCTTTGTGACATCATCCTTAATGACTCATTTCTTTATTGAATGCCCTATAATGCTTCTTAAAAAGCCTCCACATTGCTAGACATTTAATTTGCCTTCCATTTTTTTATTAAAAATAGTCACAAAGAACACAGCAATAAATATGCAAATTTCAGATTCTTTTATTATAAGTATTCCTTCATTTATGTACCACAAAATATCAATAGAATGCCCTTTCTTGGATACTCTCAGAAATACTAAACATTTCTGTTATGCTTTTCTTTATTCATCTGACAAGGAAAAAGTAGTATCTCAATGCTGTATGATTTACTTTTCTTAATTTTCAAATAATGTCCAATGTAACGTATTTGTATACCAGAAAACATATGAAGTAATTTTTTTATACAATATCCCTTGCCTACTTCCGGGGGGCAGTTTTAATTTTCTACTCTGTTAATAATAGTATATTTCGGGGCCTCCCTAGTGGCACAGGGGCATGAGTTTAATCCCTGGCCAGGGAGCTAACCCACACGGTGCAGCAGACCTCTCCTTTCTCACCAGCTGCTCCCCTCAGCAGTGTATTCCAATAGATCCGCCTGTTCTTCCCCGCCCCTCTGTCTCTGGTGAATCCTCTCACCTCCCCACACCTCCGGCCTAGACCCAGTTCTTGTATGCATAATAAAAACATCTTAAAAATGTGCTTACATACATTTCTCCAACGATGATTTTTATCATTTTGTTGTTCAAATATTTAAATTTTATGCAGTTAAAGCTATTAGTATGTTTTATTTATGGCCTGTATTTTGTGGTTTTTTTTTTAATTAAAGAACACAATAGCAAGGCCTAATTGTTTTAATTCATCAATGGTGAAAGCAGATCTTAAATCTGCATAATGACCATACCCTTGATTCTGTACCTTTTCTGGTGACCTACAATGGCTGACATTCCTCCCCCACAGGTCTTTAGTCTCAATTGAGATTATTTAATGTGGTGACTAAGGCCACTCACTCTATTTTATTAGTCCTTTTCCTCCCCCTTCTCTGTTAGCAGAGCCTTCAGAATGTTGTTAATGTTCACTAGTATTTGAAAGTGTTTTTCAATGTTGAATTTTCTAAGTGAATATCCAATGTTTGCTTTTATTGTTCTGATGTACCTTGCTGCATATAATTCTCTCCATTTTATTAAACAATTTTCCATTTCATCCTTTCTTGTGGCAATATAATAGTCCATGGTGTGTATGTACCACATATTCTTGATCCATGGACCTATTAATGGAGAATTAGGTTGGTTCCATGTCCAAACTAATGTAAATAATGCTGCTGTAAATATTATGGAACATATTTTTTATGGGCTCATAGTCTCTGGATATGTGCCCAAGAATGGGATTGTATAGTTTTGTGGTATTTCCATTTTTAATTTTTTAAGGTAAATACAGATTAATTTCCATAAAGATTTCACCAGTTCACATTTCCACCAACAGTATAAAGTGATCCTGTCTCTCCATATCCTCTCCAGCACTGTTATTGAGTGTCTTTTTAATATATGCTATTCTATAGGCAAGAGATGGTATCTCGTTATAGTTTTAATCTGCCTCCCTCCTACTAGGAATGATGATGAACAATTTTTTGTATGTATTTTGAACATATATTGCAGGTATCCCCTGGTAAATTATCTGTTCATATCTGCTATCCATTTATTAATTGGGTTCTTTGATTTTTTTATTGTTGATTTATGTAAGTTTTTGATATGTCTAGGATATTAATTCCTTCTCAGCACATATTGTGAAAATGTTTCCCAGTCAGTAAGGAGACAACTTAATTACCTTGTATATTCTTTCCCTTTATAGAAGCTTTTTTTTAACTTAAAGCAATCCCAATTGTTAGTATTTATTTCCAGTTCCCTTGCAATAAGGATTGAGTCACCATAAATATAAATATATATATATATATGTTTGATGTTGTCAAACATATAATTTTTTTTCCTATGTATTTTTATGGTTGCTGGTCTTGTATCCAAATCTGTAATCCATTTGGTATTCATTATTGTGTTTGGAATTAGTAAGAAATCCAACTTCATTCTTTTATGTGTGACTTTACAAATTTCAGAGCGCCATTTATTAAAGAGATTGTCTTTTCAAATTTTATGATTTTGGATATTTTGTCATCGATTCTATATGAGTATATGTGTGGATTTATTTCTGGACATTCAATTCTGCTCCATTGGTTGATGTATCTACTTTTGTGTTAATACCACATTATTTTTAATACCATTGCTTTATAGTAAGGTTTGAAGTCAGGTAGCATGATCCCTCCATTTCTCGACTTTTTTCTTAAGGTTGCTTTTGCAATTCAAAGTCTGTTGTTGTTTCATATAAATTCCAATATTTTCAATAAGGTTCATTGAAAAATACTGCTGGGATTTTGAAGGGAATTTCATTAAATCTGTGTATCTTTTCAGGTAAGATAGTCATATTGATTATATTGATTCTCCCAATTCATAAGCATGGGATATCCTTACATCTTCATATGTCACTACCTAAATCCTTTAATAATAACTAGTAGTTCTCACTATATAATTTTTGACTTATTTATTAGGTTTATTTTGAGGTATTCAAAATTAATTTTCAATTTATTAAAAGTTATTTTCTTAATTTCTTTTACTTCCTGTTCACTGTACATTAAAAAGTCTATCACTTTGCTATATGTATTTATTGTTTCTAATTTTTTGATGGCTTCTTTAGGATCTTTTCCTTTAGGATCATATCCTCTATGAATGTTGATAATTTCACTTTTTCTTTTCCTACTTAGATTCTCTTCATTTGCTGTGTTTGTCTGAGAGGTCTGGCCAAAACCTCTAATATTATTTTAACTAGAAGTGGTGACAATAGGCGGCCTTGTCTTGTAAAAAGATCTTATGGGAAAAACTTTCAGTTTCTCACCATTGAGTATTACATCGGCTGTTTGTTATCTATGGCCTTTATTGTACAGTGGTTCCCATCTTGTTGGAGTTTTTATCAAAATGCGTGTTAACTGTTATCAAATGCTTTCTTTGCATCTTTAGATATTATCATATGATTTTTACATTTACTTTTATTGAAATGATGTGCTACATTAATTGATTTACACATGTTAAACCATTCTTGTATGTCTGAGATGAATTGCAATTGATCATGAAATTTAATTCTTGTAATCAACTGTTGAATGTGATTTGTTAGTATTTTGTTTAAAATTTTTGCATTGACTTTCATCAAGGATATTCATCTGTAGTTTTCCTTTCCTGTGCTATCTTTGTCTGGTTTCATTATTAAGGCACTGTTGGCATCATAAAATATATTAAGGAAGATTCCTCCTACTTATATTTTTTAAAGCAATTTCAGCAAAGCAAGCATTAGTTTGTCTTTAAAAGTATTGTTTTTTTTTTTGAAGATTTATTTATTTTATGCATACAAGCTGGGGTACAGGCCAGAGGCATGAGGCAGTGAGAGGGTTCACCAGAGACAGAGTGGGGAGCAAAACAGGCAGATCAACGGAAATACACTGCTGAGGGAGCAGCCAGCAATGCAGGAGAGGTCTGCTGTACCATGTGGGAATCTCCCCAGCCGGGCTTCGAACTTGCGTCACCGCTGCCGACAGCTCCACAGTGCAGCACCTAACCACAGTGCCACCGGGGAGGCCCTGTCTTTAAAAGTTTGATAGAATTCATATGTAAATCCATCTGGTCCTAGGTTTCTGTTTCCACATTTTTATTTCTGTTTCAATTTCCATATATGTGATCAGTTTCTTCAGCTCATTTGTTTCTTCCTGGATTGGTTTTGGTAGATTATGTTGAACTAGAAATGTATCCATGTCAAGGTCATCTAATGTATTGGCATGTGGTTGTCCAGCCACTGGCTGGTTCTGGTGGATCACATTGTTACTCTCCTCTTCCTCCTTGTTAAGAAATTTAGCTGCTATTGATATTCATTGTTCTGTTGCTTTATAATAGCCCCTTTAGGATTTCTTTCATTTGCAGCTTGGTGTTGATAAATTCTTTTAGTTTTTCCATTTCAGTGAAGCTCCTTACTCTTCCTTCTATCTTGATTGTTAATCTTGCTGGATAAAGGATTCTGGGCTGGAAGTCTTTTTCTTTAAGTAATTTAAATATGTTTGTTATGTTTTTGTTGAAAAGTCTCTTCATAATCTGAATTGTGCACCATTATATATTGTCCTTTTTTTTCTTTTTTCTCTTGATATCTTTCATATTCTGTCATTGTTCTCAATAGATTTACTATTATATATCCTGGTGTATGTCTCTTGGGTACTATATTTTTTGAAACTCTTTGGGCCTCTTGAATCACAGCTTCTGATTCTTTTTTCAGATTGAGATGTTGTGATTATTTAAATAGGTTTTCTATGCCTTTCTTTTCGCCTTTTGGAATTACAATGAATTGTCTCAGAGAGCTCTTAACACTGTTTTCATTTTTTTACCTTTTTTTCCTTTAACTTTGTTTATTCTTGTGGTCTCCATCATTGTGTTTTTGAGCTTGTAAATCTTTCCATTGCTGCTGTTTGTCTGTTACTAAAGCATTCAACTGTATCTTCAAAATCAGTTATAGTGTCTCTTAACTCCAATATTTCTGAATGCAATTGCCTCATATTTTCATTAATTTAGTTCTATTGTTGTTCTGTAACTTAATACTATTGTTGTTTTATATTTGTTTGTTTGTTTGTTTTACTTTTCTTCAGGGTTGCCAGGACTATTGTCCTGAATTCACCCACCTTCTGTCATGTTAACTATAATTCCGCTGAGTCAGGACAGCTTGGGCGGTTTTTTATTCTAGTATTCGTACTGTATTTTTCTGTCCCCTCATTTTCAGTTCCGTGTGGGTTTGGTAGAGTTAGATTTTCATTTTTTTGTTTGTTTGTTTTTGCACATGTTGGAGTAGTCAGGGACTGGGTGTCTGTGAGATATACTAGGTATAAAAGAGAACCTGGGCAGTAGGTATCAAAGGGTCACCTCCAGTAGCCTCAGGAATTTTTTTGTTGTGAAGATTTACTTTGTGTTGGGTGGCAGGTTTTTTGGATATCTCTGCCTGGGATGGGAATGGCAATTTTCGTATATCTCAGTCTGAAATTCATTAAGCGCCTCTTCTGTAAGGAAGTCCAGGTATTCTGACTCAATTTATGTCATAGCTGATTTTTTATTATGAATCCCATATTCAAGTCTTTGCTCAGTCCTCTCCACCAGTGTAATTTGCGGCCTCGGTGCCTGATTTTGCACCCATGATCAATTGCAGCGCCAGGTCTTCGGATCCCCAGAGATAGTTGTGAACAAGTCAATAGCTGAAGGAGGCTCTGCACAGCAGTTTCTCCACCCTCTTGCGAGTTACACTCTACCATGGTCGCTTTAAACTTAATTTATTTAGAGTCTTTCTTACCTCTTTCAGCTGGACTGATGTTCCTATTGTGTGCGCTAATAATCCGTTTTTTCTTCAGACGTTTTTGGCTTTATTGTGCAACAGTTTTTTCACGCACATCTGGAGGAAGTGAACCAGGCATGTTCACACTGCTGCCATCTTGCTGGGCTTCCTGAATTGCTGGTTGTTTTCAAAGTCCTCTCCAGTCACCCAAATTATAGATATAGTGTTAAAATAATTTGTAATTTCTTCATTTACAGTATATATTTAAGATCTATGGCATGATTTTGGAGTTGTGAAAGTTAGTGTCCTATTTAATTTTCTTTCCAAATGATTAAGTTAATATTCTGACATAAATTATTGATTTTAGTCTTTTGGGGCTAAATTGAGAGCCTTCACTGAATAGTCCTTGAGAATATAATAATGAAAAAAATGGACAAAATTATTTTTCTCACAGATACTATATTGCAGTAAGACAAACAACTTATCAAGCAAAATTTCACTAAATTATTTACGGGATATCATGGAGAACAGTATTGGTTTGGGGCTTGTGTAAAAATTAAATTGAATAAATCTTATAGGGAGATTTGAACAGAAAAATAAGTGAAAAGCACAAATAATATCCTGTTCAAAAGTCATGGGGTGGACCAAATACAGTTCATTCAAGGAAATCTTCATATGGCTTAGATACAGAAGACAAGGAGTCACATTATTCCAAAATCCATGAATTCATCCTACACAAGGCAAAGTTAATCCCCTGTCCTTTTAAAGAGAAATATATCATTTACTCTAACATCTATTTTTATATGTTACCTTGTATGAGATATTTGAACATTAGAGTAACTATATATACACACACACTGATATTTTTCTCTTTATTATACAACTATATATAACTATATATATATATATATATATACAGATAATGTTGACTATTTTTTATAAACATCAGAGAAGTATTTTGATTGGAAATTCTTTTAGCTGAAATATTAGACTGTAGAGGAGTTTCTTTTTCAAAATTAAATAGTTACTATTTTTAATTGAATGAATTGGAAGATATTTGTCTGAACTTTAGAACACGCTTTTGTTTTATACCTCTGTACATATATGCGATCATGAGCACATGACTTATTTTCATAAGTGATTTAGTTTGCCAAGATTTATTACAAAAGTAATTAGTTTTCAAAGAGGGCTCTTTGACTGTATGTTGTTTAGCTCTCTGGGGTGTGTGTTTGAGAGTTTTTGGTGTGACACCTGGCAAAATAATCCTGATTTGTACCAAATGAGCTATGGGAGAGACAAAGACTCCTTAAACAGGCTTCCTAAACCACAAGATGGGAAAGGGTGGAATTCGTGTCCATTCTGTTTAGATGAAGCTCATGGGAAAGAATATCAAGTTGTTGCCTGGGATCATTTAACCTTTAACCATCAGATTACTAAGGGAAAAAAGGATTGGCTTACCTATCTTGAATGATAATTATGAACACAAGCAATTAGGGCACTAAATTCCTTTAACAAATGGAAGATCAAAATGAAATTTAAGGCCCTCTTAAATTCGTCTTTCCCTAACCTCTTGACACGGATATATTATCATTATCTTACATTAATCATGTGATATCTTCCAGCATACTTTATTCAAGCATATTCTTTTTCCTCCATTTATTTTATTTTATTTTTTATCAATTTTACCTTATATTTATTAACCTATCTTTTACATTTATTTCATATGATGCTTTGTGGGAAAGTAATTTTCAATCCATAATTTTTCTTTGTGGAGTTTGTTATCCACCTATATATCAATCTACTTATGTGAACTACTGTAATTTTTAATAATATTTTAATTTGGTTCTTGTTCATTTAATTATTTGCCTTTTGCCTCATTACCAATTTTACTTCCTCTGTCATTGAATATAATTTTAATTTCTTATATTCCACATGTCATCAGATAGAGGCTATTTAGTTTACTGTCCATTTTTTTAAGGTTCACGTTCTTTAGATGTTATTTTTCCACTATGATGTCATAATTTCTCAGGGTTCTCAACTACTGTGGCAGTTGATATATTCCTAGGGAAACAAAGTAAAGCCTCAGACTTCAACATATGTTATGTTTAAAGTCTGGGACAGGCCTGACCAGTATGCTATTACTGGGTAAGCTGCAAATCTATAACCTGTTTGGCACCTTCCACTTCAGCAACACTGTTCCTCAGGGGATTTGCTTGTCCCTCTGCCCTGCTGTGTATTTTTTTTTTTTTGTATGTGTACTTATCTAATCCTTGGAGTTATGTGCTATGTGGTTGAGCAAGGGACTTCTCGTGTACCAGTTCTCTTTAAACTCGCTGAAGGCTTTCTACTAGCCATTCTCAAGAGCTGCTGTGTTGATGCCTCCACCACTCTGAAACAGCATCCTGACCTAGGAAGACGGCTCTAGGGAGGGGCAGCAATCTCCTCTGGGAAAAGCCAGGGAGAAAAAGTCACATTGGGAGAGCTATCCCAACACATTCTCTGTCCATTTATTTTTATTTTTTTAAAGATTTATTTGTTTATGCATACAAGCTGGGGTGTAGACCAGAGGTATGGGGTGGTGAGAGGATTCACCAGAGACAGAGTGGGGAGCAGAACAGGCAGATCAACCGAAGAACACTGCTGAGCGGAGCAGTGGGCAAAGCAGGAGAGGTCTGCTGCGCGTGTGAGAATCTCCCTGGCCAGGTATCGAACTCCTGCTCCAGTGGCTCTTGACAACTTCACAGTGCTGTGTTTAACCCGTTGAGCCACCAGGGAGGCCCTCTGACTATTTATAAGTGTTTTTTTTTTTTTCTACTCAAAGTTACTACTTTCCCCTCAATGGGACTCAATTGCTTTCTATCTCCGTAATATTTTCTCACAGATTTTACATGAGCTTCTCCTCTCTCTTTTCTTTTTTATCTATTTATATTACACATCTCAACTTTCCTCCCCAACTTTTAAGTTAATATGTAATATTATCTCAAGGCAGAACTCAGGAAAAATATTTTCATTCCCATTTTATGTATGAGAAAACTTAGTTTCATAGAGTTTAAAAAATTTGTCCTGCATAACTGAGCCAGTCAGTAGCAGAGAGGGAGCAAACACTATTAGATCTGACTGCAAATCTCAGGGTGATTCTCTGAAATTTATGTCATGTAAGATGTTATATACAGAAAACATTTCTAAGAATATCATTTGCTCAGTCAATAAAAAAAAATCATCTTGGTTTTACAAACTCTGGAGCTGGAAAATCATTTCAAATTTTCCCAGAAAAATCAAACACAGAGAAGATATTTTCAGTCCCAAAGGTTCATTCCCACTAGGTGGAGATGAGAAAAAGATGTTGAATAAGTATAACGACAATTTTGAGTCCCATTTATAAAGACAACTCAGGCAGAAATTGCGAACATAAACCCCCATTAATGGACACTGAGCTGTTCACCATTTAGAACCTTTCCAGTGACATATGCAGAGCAAATGAGAACCACGCATTGCTCTCGCCACTAACAGAATATTAATTCTCCTTTCAGGTAAGTGCTTTTCATGAGATGCCCTGGACAACAGTTCTTGTAACAATGAAAATCAGTTAATTTTTAATTGCCTCATAGTTGCTTGGTGTGATGAGTGCCAAGCACTAAAATAAAAACTAGTCAAATGAAAAATACCACAGTGGGTTTTCATTTCCCTGAATTATTTATGGCAACATAGAAATAACTTCCTGGGATGTGAACTAATTTTCATGGGTTTTTTGTTTTTGTTTTATTCCTGTACATTTTAATTGTGGGAGAAAAAGATACTTTCCTGAAGGCAAGGGGAAATATTTTGAGTAAGTCTTTTGATTCAAGTGACAGTGAACCGTCCGCATGACACTCTAATAGGTCTTTGCATATCTAAATAGACTCTTCATTGGCTTGCAGAACAATCTGTCAGTCATCAAAGTCCAAGACCTCTGTTCATCACTCTCCAGCCTGCATCAATCATTCGCTGTGATCCACATTCCACAGTTTCAGCCAAGTGATGTCACCAACCTGATAGAGTCAAAAACAGTGATTGCAGGGGAATTCAAGGATGACAGCACAGACCACCAATCTATTTGCTTTCTTATTGGGGTGAAAATACCACTATAAAGAAAGAGGTGATAGTGGTTGCTGGAATATCCTGTGTACTAAATATTTCACCAGTCACCTTACATTCATAACTTAACCAAATTGGTACAAGTCTATGATATTGTTTTAGAAGTTTGATTGCCCCTCTTTCTGAGATTTCTGGACGGAACAGTCTCACAGTGCTCAGGGAAAAGGATCTCCAGTCCTCTATCAATCAACACTACCGCATAGGACTGACTGTCAGATGATGAATCTAGCAGTGTGCTCCTGAACAGAATTCTCTTCTGTATTTTTGCTAGCCAGGAAATTAGAAATGGAACATTATTTTTTTTCATGCCGTGCTTTATCCCAAGTATAGCTGTGGCGTTTATCTATTTCCCTAAGGAGAGCTGATTTCAGGTAATAGCTCTTTCTCAAAACTGTCAGAATATCAAGAATCATTGGAGACTATCTTATTTCACTGTCAAAGTCAAACTTTTCCATGGTGCCTTACCTTCTGCCGCACGGCAGGCTGTTTCCACAGCTCACAGACATTTCTCCGAAATACCTATATTTTAGGTCCCAAATGTGATAAAAGTATGAGAAATTAAAATAAGAACGCACCAATTCCTCAACATTTACATAATATACTAAGGTATGATTCCCTAAAGAAGTAAGAAAGAATGGATAGTATCATCTCCCTTTTAGTAGATGGAAATCTATAGCTCAAAGAGATCAATAGATTGCCCAGAGTCACACAAGGCTCTAGTTTGGCCAGCTCCACAATCAATTTCTTCATAGACATCATTATGATTGTATACAAATTACAGACATCCCAGGATATTGTTGAAGAATGAAACTTATAAATACATATTTTGTAAATCATTTATATTAAAAACAAAACATACTTTATGAGGTTAACCTCCCTTTATGAACTCTTGGCTTGAATTCCCATTACATGGTGAAATAATAAATCTAAAAATACTTTAGAAAGTTTATAACCTAATTAAAAGGCAAGGTATTATTGTTATTATTTTTAAGGCTTAATGGTCTTAGCATAAAGAACATTTTAATTTATACAATGATCTCAAATCTATGTTATTAGTGGAAGAAAATAATATGGATTTTCTGATTACTTTGCACGTATTTTGAAGAGAGCTATGAAGTATGCACATTCCAGAGCTGATTGCTTTGGGGTTCTTTATGCAAAATATTCAAGGACTATGTACGTGATTTACACAGTGTTAAGTCTGTGCAAACCTCTTGCTGTTGATAAAATGGAGCAATAACCTGACTGTTTCCAGAATACTACATATTCATCTATATTGGGAATATATAGTGAGTTTGATGCTAATGAATGCATGTATAAAACATCAAAAATTAGGTATTAGTATTAATACTAGTAAGATTATGCTAGTGATTTAAGCAGAAACACAGTTAAAATAATACCAGCTACCATTTATTGATGATATTTTATGTACCAGAAAGTATAATAAATGTTCTAGCAGCATCACCTGACCACATATTTTTTCTCTCAGTAACTCTGGATGTTGACAAGCAAGTACTTAGAGTCACATATCTACAGGTTGTGTGGTGCCAACCCAAAACTGAAATTCCTTCTACTTGGCAAGAGCCTCAGAGTTCCTAATGTGCTGAGGGTTGAGCCAGGACCAATAATGCCCACTCTGCTCACAACCTTGACATTTTGACTTTTGACCTCCATTGTTACCTTAAGGAAAACATGTAAAATGAATCTTCCTCTCCTATTACAGGCATTATTTTCTTTCATCCACATCTTCCACTTATCAACTTCAATAATAATCCCATAAGTGAAAAACTGTACCTAGGGTAACTCAAGATTACTTATAACCCAAGGAGAGTAACGTTGGCATGTTAAACTGATATCATTTTCTTAAGAGTTTTTGGGGGATTATTTGGTCTAATGGATGATCCTGAGTAACCCCACACAGAGGGAGATCTGAGAATATATCTTTAAACTCTCAGATGTATACTTTCTATACTTTCAAAGATTTATTTTTTACATTTAAAAATTTCAGAAAAGGATGTGGAAAATATAAATACACACATCACGTATACCGTAACCATAATTTCCCTCATCCTCTGTTCCGTACAATATTTCCCATATCTGACACCACTCCTATCATGAATATAAGTGTGTGTCCAGAGCATTTTATGTTTAAAAAAATACACACATGCCAATAAATTTCATAACGTGCCTTGAGATTCTAATTTGCACTATCAGCATCATGCTGTGCGTTAGGTTGCATGCCCTGGCTTAAATTACTCAAAATTTTATTTAGCTTCTTATGTTTATGTGTATTGACATATTATTATCTATATTTTACTCCTCCATACTATCACACCATGTACATAAAATAGAAAAGAATACATTTAACTATGTCCTGATTGCTGGAAATTTGTTATTGCTTCCCTTCCCAGCACTTTTTTTTTTTTTTTGCCATCTCAAGTCATGCTACTATGTGCCTATGTAACACAAAGTATATAGCATTTTGTTTTTGTTTTGCTTCTTTCTTTTTTTTATTTGTGTCTTTTACATTAGTATATATTCCCCGAAGGTTTCCCATCACCAATTCACCCATGTACCATCACCATAATCCCTTGTGCTCCCCTCTCCCCCATTCTGAGCCCCAATCCTCCCCCATCTCTCCCTGATTGTCGCTCTTGTATTTGGTTCCCCTATATTCCTGTTATAAGTGAGACCATTCGATATTTTTCTTTTTCCTTTTGGCTTATTTCGATGAGCATGATCCCTTCTAGTTCCATCCATTTTGCTGCGAATTGCATGTGTTTATTTTTTTTGAATGCTGAATAGTATTCCATTGTGCATATGTACCACATTTTCTTTATCCAGGCATCTATTTTTGGGCATCTGGGTTGTTTCCATACCTTTGCTATTGTAAATAGTGCTGCAATAAACATATGGGTGCATGTATCCTTTTGGATTAGTGTTTTGTGCCCTTTAGGTAGATTCCCAAAAGTGGTATTGCTGGGTTGTATGGTATCTCCATGTTTATTGATTTGCGGAAACACCAAATGGCTTTCCATAGTGGTTGGACCAGTGTGCATTCCCACCAGCAGTGTAGAAGAGTTCCTTTCTCTCCACATCCTCGCCAGCATTTGCTGTTGCCTGTTTTTTAATGTGCGCCATTCTCACTGGCATGAGGTGGTATCTCATTGTGGTTTTGATTTGCATTTCCTTGATTATAAGTGATGTTGAACATTTTTTTCATATGGCTGTTGGTCATTTGCTTTTCTTCTTTGGAGAAGTGTCTTTTGAGCTCTTCTGCCCATTTTTTGACTGGGTTGTTGACTTGGTTTTTGTTGAGTTGTGTGAGCTCCTTGTAGACTTTAGTTATCAGTCCTTTATCAGTTGTATTGTGTGCAAAGATTTTCTACCAATTAGTAGGGTGTCTGTTTGTTTTGATTATTGTTTCTTTTGCTGTACAGAAGGTTTTTAGTTGATGTAGTCCCATCTGTTTATCTTTTCCTTCACTTCCTTTGCTTTTTGGGATGTGTCTTTAAAGATTTTGCTGAGATGTATGTTGTGTAGAGTTTTGCTTATATTTTCTTCTATAAATGTTATGGTTTCAGGTCTATATCCAGGTCTTTTATCCATTTTGAGTTGGTTTTTGTGCATGGAGTGAGGTAGTAGTCTAGCTTCATTTTTTTGCATGTAGCAGTCCAGTTTTCCCAGCACCAATTATTGAACAAGCTAAACTTGTTTCATGTTTTGCTTCTTTCTATAATTTATAAAATGTTATTTTACTATGCAGTCTTATATTTCTTGCTTTTGTTTCTAAGAGTGAGTCATGTTGACTCACCAAGCTATATTTTAATTCTTTTTTACTGCTGTATAGTATTCCATTATGTTAACAGACATACATTATCTATCCATTCTAGTATTGATCTACCTACAAGCTGTGTCCCACTTTTTAATATTATGAACAATGGTACTACACACATTTGTGTACCATATCCTGGTACATATTTGAATAATTTTCTCTAAGAGTGAGCTGATGTGAGGGGCATTTATATTCAGCTTTAGAAAACTGATATATTAGACATTGTACAAGTTTGCACCACATGCTCAGCAACATGCTAAATATTAAAATTCCAGGCCTCCTTGGTGGCGTAGTGGTTAAACGCTATGCTGTGGAACTGTCAGCAGCAGCGATGCGAGTTCGATATATGGCCGGGGAGATTTCCACATGGCGCGGCAGACCTCTCCTGCTTCGCCCTCTGCTCCCCTCAGCAGTGTGTTTCTGTCGATCTGCCTGTGCTGCTCCCCACTCTGTCTCTGGTGAATCCACTTGCCGCCCCACACCTCTGGCCTGTACCCCAGCTTTTATGCATAAATAAATAAATCTTAAAAATAAATAAATATTAAAATTCTGATATTCAGGATTCTTAAATTCTTCCTATTTAATTGATGTAAAAATTCCTCTCATTGTGGTCTTAGTTTGCCTTCCTCAACATATTGCAGAGATTATGCAACTTAATCTATTTACCATTCATGATTCTGGAAAATGTCAACACAGATCTTTTGTTCAGGTTTCTACTGGTGGTAGTTACCATACACTTAGCATGCATATATTTCTCTAACTTTTTCTAATAATGTCTTAATTCATTAACTATCTTGATTTTTTCTCCTAAATGAGTTAAAGAACATAGCAGATTTTAAATACAATTACAACTTTTTACTCTGTTCCCATAAAATCTACTGTGTCACTTTTGCCTAGCAATTTACTTCAAATTTTTTATTCCCTTAAATAACTATAGATATATTGATTTTTTTAAAAAAAATAGTAAATTTCACCAATCTTTCCTCATCCTTTCTTTTTGCATTACACTCTAGTCTTTGGATTCACTTATATTCCTAATGAAGTGCTTGTCTTTGATTGTCATTTTAAGTACATTTTAGAATTTACTATTAAATTAACTTCATTCTGAATATTTGAAAATATCTTCATTTTGCTTGACTAATGATTGGGAATCTGTTGGTAGTGATAGTTGGCATCCACTATGAGGTGATATTTTAATATTTTCATGCAGTGTGTCCAGGCAATGGCAAACCAGAACGCACTGCTGTCAAAAATTCTAAGCTTCATGTTGCTGTGCAAAGAGTAGCTATCTGAAGCCCTGTACCTTAAGGAAACCAAATAGATCCTGAAGGAGGAGTTGGCAAGTCAGAAAGGGCAGTGGCAGTGTTAATCTAAGGCTCAGGGTGGAGCAGTTTGCCAACTGATTAGGAAATGCTTTAGTATATGACAACTGGTACTGCTAAAATAGTGTAATCAAAAGAAACACTGTCCACACCCCATTTGTTGATCTAATTATTTTATATTGGTGACAAATATTATTTTTGTCACAATGCTCTTTATATTCTTAATGTTCGTGACTTTTTCTCTCTTGTGTCTAAGTGCAAACATTTTTACCTTTTAAGTGTTCAAAGAATATATTCCACATGCAGATATTTGCCTTTCAATGCTAAAAATATCCTCAGTCATGATCGTTTTAAATGTTCCTGCTCTGCTATTTCATCCTTTCCTTCTAATTCCAGGAAGAATGCATTACATGAGGTATTCAACACATTATTATAAAGCAGCCTTTTGTTTGATTTTGCTCAACTCTAGGCTGATGTAAATAGTCTGGGCACTTTTAAGCGATGCTAATTCAGTAGGTTAAGTTATTATATGCATTTTGACAAATATTTTCAATTTACAATGGGTTTATTGCGATGTAATTCCTCCATAAGTCAAGGAAGTTCTGGTATCTGTGAATTAACTTTCATCTAAGAACTGAGGAATAAAAAAAGTTCCTAAAAATCAATAACAAAACTGCAAACAACCCATTTTTAAAAATAGGCAAAATGTTTGTATAGACATTACTTCAGTGATAACATACAGATGGCCATTAATCATATGGATAGATTCTTGACATCACTAATTGTCAGGGAAATATAACCTATAATGAGATACCATCTCATATCCATTAGGGTCGGTACCATTAAGCAATGATTGGCAAGAATAAGGAGAAATTGGAATCTTATGTCACTGTTTGTGGGAATGTAAAGTGATACAGTCACCATACAGAACAATGTGGCAGTTCTTGAAAACATTAAAAATACAATTATGAGATCCAGTAATTATATTTCTAGATAAATACTCAAAATAATTAAAAGTCTTAAAGAGTTGTAAAGACATATTTGCACACCTATATACATAGCAGCGTTATTCACAATATTTGGAAGCATCCCAAATGTCCATGAATGAATAAATGGATAAACAAAGTGTGATCTATCCACACAATTAAATATATTTCACCTTTAGAAAGGAAGGAAATTATGGCAAGTGGTAAGATAGGAATTAACCCTGAGGATGTTATCTTAAGTGAAATAAGCCAAACACACAAAAAAATCCCTCTGTATGATTCCACTCACATAAGCTGCCTAGAATAGTCAAATTCACAAAACATAAAGTAGAAAGCATGATGTAGGAATGGTAAATTGGGTGTTAATTTTTGATGCTATAGAGTTTCAGTCTGGGATGATCAAAAAAATATAGGGATAGATAGTGATTATGGTTACAGAGCAATGTGAAATTACAGAATGACAGAAATGTCAACTTTAAAATTGTTAAAACAATAGATTTTATTATGTATATTTTACCAAATAAAAAAGTAAAACAAAGTTTTATTTTTGCTAAGGGGGATATAAGGGAATGGGAAAAGATGAAAGCAAAAGCAAATTTATTAGCTGTTAATACAAACCTTGTGCGATAGACATACAGATACTGCCTAAAGCCCATGCCTTTTGATCTAGTTACTTTATATTTGCATTACTAAAACAATATTGCATCAGAATGTAGGGATGGCATAAAGAAGTAGCACCCTAGAGCTTTCTAAGGGTTATAGGATTGATGGTCCTAACAAGTAGTACTTGATCTATTAGTTTATTTTGTATAAAAACCAGACAGATCTCAAAAAGAGACATTAAAAACTGCCATTCTGAACTGCAAATTAAACTACAATTACAATCATGTAGAAGAGATTCTTGTGATGTTATATTCCATATATTTCTTAGGTTCCATGTGTTGTTTTTGTTTTTTAGTTTTTTTTTTTTTTGTCTGCCTATTTCGCTGCTGTAGATTTTACTATATTTTTAAGTAACTATAGCAATAACTCAGAGATTTGAAGTATTTTGACTTCTCTAGCAGGTGGTGCTGTGTGTGTGTGTGTGTGTGTGTGTGTGTGTGTGTGTGTGTGTTTATTTTACTTTTTACCCTTCCTGGTTACTGTTAAACCCTGAGACCTGCAGTTGCTGGGTTAGAGAATGAGGGAGGGCCCTGGAGGGGTCCAGTCACTGGTACAAGTATACTGGAGGGAGATGACTGGCTCATTTCATCATCATCATCATCTCTCTTCTTTGGGGTTCAAGAATTTATCAGTGGCTTCATGAGGTCAATACCAGTCCCAAAGTGTGAGCGAGGGAGACTGCAGTCCAGAACAAATCTTTGATCTCCTTATTAGAGACCCAGCCTGTGTAGAGTCCTCCCCTATCCGGTCCCCCTGAATATTTTCCTCTTAATCAGGGTGTGTACCTTGACAGTGTTTAGCTCTCCCTCCCCTAGACCCATGTCTGAGCAGACAGCCTGACATCGTATTCCTTACCCTGGACTGCAACCTCCAGGCCTTTCTCTCAACCCACCTCCTGTTCAATGAAACATGACTCTCCTTTCTATGTGCTCTGCAGTTGCAGTTTATGTTGATCTCGGATACCCATGGGATGTTCCAATTTCACCCTATGCCACAGGATTCTTTGGGTGTAATGTCCCTCTGGTTACATGTTAGATGATCCTCTCAGAAGTTAAGCAAGATACCTCTTCTTTGACCATCTTGGTTCACAATATTGCACTATATTGTTTTATGTTTCTTCTTAAAGAATATTGTCTTTGCCCAGATGCCAAAAACATCTTCTTTATTCCTCCCAACAATTTTGATGATTCCTTCAGTTCTATATATTGCTTTTAAATCCATCTTCATTTTAAAAAAAATATTTATTTATTTATGCATACAAGAACTGGGGTGTAGGCCAGAGGTGTGAGGGGGTGGTGAAAGGATTCACCAGAGACAGCATGGGGAGCAGAACAGGCAGATTGACTGATAACACACTGCTGAGGGAGCAGCAGGCAAGGCAGGAGAGGTCTGCTGCACCATGTGGGAATCTCCCTGGCTGGTTATCGAAGAACTTGTGCTGCAGTGGCTCTGCATAGCTTCATAGGCTGAGATTTAACCCCTTGCACCACCAGGGAGGCCCTCCCTTTTCATTTTAAAGTAAGGGTTGATAAATAACTTATTTATATTTATAATATGATATCTATGACATACCCACATATGTTAGTGGAGTTCTTAAATCTTTCGATGGTCATTAAAACACACTTATTGCATATAAATTTGTAAATAAACATGTCATACAATATATATTCCAAAAAGTAGAAAACATTAAATATAGTGCTTTACAAACTTTTGCCACCACTCTAATCAAGAAATAGAATAATATAACAATACGGAACACCTCTTCAAACTCTCTCTAAATGATTAGCCTAAAAGTTAAACACTTATTTATTTATAATACTAAGTATACCTGTAATCATAATATAAATATGCTAAAAGCAAATATTAATAAAATCTCAGATTGCAAAATAAATCCAAGCCAACAATAATTATATGATTCTTAATATCAACATATCAACAATAAATAATTTGTGAGGTTATTAGAAACAATAAAAAACAGGTATATTCTAATCAAAATGAAGCTAATTAATAAGAAGTAGATATTAAAGAGACAAGCAGAGAAATTATTAAAACTGTTAGATTTTATTGCATTTAAAATTTATATAAATGTTAATGTGCAATTTTATCCACATTTCTGGCTTCTTTTGTTCATACTGTGGATATGGTGATGGTTTGAATGTTTTCTTTGCTTTGTAGTATTGCATTAGATGAATATACCAAAGTTTATCCTTCCTAGTATTGATAAACATTTGGGTTGTTTCCACTTTGGACTGACATAAATATTGGAATTATGAGCATATCTATCTTTTCATACACATGCCATTTGGTTGGGTGTATGCCTGGCAATAGATTGGGGTATGATATAGTAAGGAAGTGGATAAGATAAAATGGATTTCCAAGATATGTAGCAGTTTATATACCTACCAGCAGTACATGAAAATTTTAGTTTTATTTATTTATTTGTTTTTTATTTGTGTCTTTTACATTACTGTATATTTCCTGTAGGTTTCCCACCACCAATTCACCCATGTACTGTCACCATAGTCCCTTGTGCTCCCCTCTCCCCTGTTCTGAGCCCCAATCCTCCCCTGTCTCTCGCTGATTGTCCCTCTTGTATTTGGTTCCCCTGTATTCCTGTTATAAGTGAGACCATTCGATATTTTTCTTTTTCCTTTTGGCTTATTTCGATGAGCATGATCCCTTCTAGTTCCATCCATGTTGTTGTGAATTGCATGTGTTTATCTTTTTTGAATGCTGAATAGTATTCCGTTGTGTATATGTACCACGTTTTCTTTATCCAGGCATCTATTTTTGAGCATCTGGGTTGTTTCCATACTTTGCTATTGTAAATAGTGCTGCAATAAACATACGGGTGCATATATCCTTTTGCATTAGTGTTTTTGTGTCCTTTGGGTAGACTCCCAAAAGTGGTATTGATGGTTCGTATGGTATCTCCACATTTATTAATTTGAGGAAACGTCACATGGCTTTCCATAGTGGTTGGACCAGTTTGCATTCTCACCAGCAGTGTAGAAGAGTTCCTTTTTCTCCACATCCTCGCCAGCATTTGTTGTTGCCTGTTTTTTTAATGTGCGCCATTCTCACTGGCGTGAGGTGGTATCTCATTGTGGTTTTGATTTGCATTTTCCTGATTATAGTTTTAAAGTTATTGTTCTGTTTTTATTATTGTTTTCAATTGTTGTCTTATAGATACATAGTACCATCAGATTGTAGTATACTATTCATTTCTGTAATAACTAGTCATGTAAAACACACTTTCATGTTTATTAGCATTTTTAACTTTTTGTAAAGTACCTTTTAAATATCCCCCAGTTTAAAAATTATGGTGTCTGCCCTTTTTGTAGTGAAAATTATTCTCTCTGCAGTGGTTTGATTCTCATGCCCTAAACATTATGGTCAACTGCTCAGAAAGTCTTTAATCCAATCTACTAATAATAGTCTTTATTTTTAGTCTACTTATGAAATGCTTAAGAAAGTATAATATTCATCTACTCCAAGATTATAATATCTCCTCTTATCTGATTTTCTATAAGTTTTCTTATTTTACCATCCATAATAGATCTACAATTCACCTCAAATTTATGTGTATATATGGTATGTAATAGAGGATAGGATTCACTTTCTAAACAAAAAGTTATTTAACTGATACAGCATTATTTATTCACTAATCCATTCTTTTCTCATTTGTTTTTCTGTTTGTTTGATTTTTCACATTAATACCATACTGTCTTGATTACTGATGGATTAAATAATCTTGATAACTGCAAGTATAAGTTTTCTAACTTGTTCTTTTTCATATTAATTGAACACTTTTTTTTTCTCGGTAATAGTTTGTATTTCTATATGAAAATGTAATATTTTCTAGATTTATTTCTAGTCATTTCATGTATGTAAATGGTATCTGTTTTTTAAATTTTATCTTATATTTGTTGATATATATGACATATACATATATATATATATATATATATATGTTCCATTCCAGTTATCTTACTAAATCCACACAGTAATTCTAATATTTTACGTGTAGATTCTTTTGGTTTCATGAAGTATACTGTCATGCTGTGAATAGATGTTAAATTATATCAAATGAACGTTTCACATCTGTTGAGGTTATGTGAACTCCTTCATTTTTTTTATATCTAGTGAATCACATTGTTTTACAAATGTTAAACCAACTTTGTATTCCTAGAATTAAACTAATTTATTTGTGATGCATTATCCTACTTATATTTTTATTGCTAATATAATTCCCAGAATTGTTTGCACCTATAACACTGGTCAACAGTGAGATCATAACTGTTCTAAAAAGGCCCTAATATGTAGTATCTTGGTGTGCTGAACATGACTATAACCCTGAAAATTTTTTATTAGCTCTCATTTTGAAGATATTTCATATAATTAATTTTATGTTTCACTGTGTAAATTTATCGAGCAGGACTGCAACAACACCCTAAATCAACCTAGAATGATGTAATATTGCATCTCATGGCATAAAACCATCATGCACACATCATCCAGAGTTGATTGCATCATTTTCTGATGTAATGCACACTACTGCCAGGCAGCTGCTGTAGTAAGCTGATGCCAGCAGTGCACTATATAAAGCCCTGTCGGAAAGGTTGAGCATTGAAAATATTTCAGACTTAGTGCGAGAGAGTTTAAGCTACTGTTCCATACAATTGTTATTATTTTATCCATTTAGGCACAATACGGAACAGTAATGTCACGAACGTGTGTTAATAGAGGGGAGGATTTCTGCTCTGTTTGTGGGGAAGTGGCATTTGCCAACCAGGGGAAAAGTATCACTTGTCAAGTGAAGAAGGCTTATCATCTTTACTTTGGATGCAAGGTTGGTGATCAAGACAAGCCTTGGGCCCCGCATATATGCTGTGCTACATGTACAACACAGCTTTCACA
>PVIJ01017712.1:0-28581 GCA_004024925.1 Scalopus aquaticus | reverse complement strand
AACCATTCGATATTTTTCTCTTTCTTTCTGGCTTATTTCACTGAGTATGATCCCCTCTAATTCCATCCATGTCGCTGCAAATTGCATGTGTTTATCTTCTTTCCATGCTGAATAGTATTCCATTGTGTATATGTACCACATCTTCTGGATCCAATCATCTATTTTTGGACATCTGGGTTGCTTCCATACCTTTGCTATGTATAATACTTTTAATGCATTGCTGAATTCGTTTTGCTAAGATTTTACTGAGTATTTCTGCATCTGTATTCATTAGGGAGATTAAGGTCTGCAGGTTTGTTTGTTGTGTTGTCTTTATTAGGTTTTGTTATAAATGAAAAGGTTGGCCTCATAAAATGTGCTTTGAAGGACTATACAAGGAAAACTCTAAGACATTACATAAAATATATAGAAAACAACAAATACATGTAAAGACAGTCCCTGCTCCTAGATTAAAAGAATCAACATTGTTACAATATTACAACATTCTACCCAAAGCAATTTGCACATTAATTGCAATCCAAATAAAAATCTCAGTGGCGGGCCTCCCCTGTGGGACAGCAGGTTCAAGCACAGCGCTGTGGAGGTGTTGGCAGCGGGGATGTGAATTCGACACCTAGCAGGGGAGAATCCCACATGGTGAGGCAGACCCCTCCTGCCTCGCCAGCTGCTACCCTCAGCAGTGTATTTCCATCGATGTGCCTGTTCTGCTCCCAACTCTGTCTCTGGTGAATCCTCTCACTGCCCCATGCCTCTGACTGCACCCCAGCTTGTATGCATAAAATAAATAAAATCTTAAAAAAAAACCTCAGTGGCATTCTTTGAAGAAATAAAACAAATACAATTTAAATTCAGATGGAAACATAAAAGACCCCAGTCAAATCTCTCCTGACTGAAAAGGAGATAAATGGTAGTATTACACTTCCAGACTTCACAATATACGCTGAAGCTATAATAATTTAAACAGCTTGGTAATAGAGCAAAAACAGACACACAAACCAAAGGTATAGAATTGAGAGCACAGAAATAAAATCACATTTATGTACAAATAGTCTATGCACAAGAGCAAAGATTATACACTGGAAGAAGAAATGTATCTTCAATAAACAGTGTTGAGGAAATAGCACTGCCACATGCAAAAGAATCAAACCAGACTATTGTGTCACTACATACACAAAAATCAACAGAAAATGGATAAGATACTTGTATGCAAGAGCTGAAACCATAAAATACATAGAAGAAAACAGGCAAAACACTTCATGTCATAAAGTTCAGAAATATCTTTGCAGATTCATCCCCAGTAGCAGGAAAGAGAAAGAGTATAAACAATGGGGCCTACATCAAACTAAAAATTTTCTGTATAGTAAAAGAGTGTAACAGAAACAAAGAGATACTCTAATTAATGGGAATAGATGTTTGCATATCATACATCTGACAAGGGACTGATATCAAACATCTACAAAGAGCTTATGAAACTCAACAAAAACAGCCCAATTAACAAATGGGCAGTTGAGCTAAATAGGCACTTCTCCAACAAAGACATGCAGATGCCAACAGGCATATGAAAAAAGTGTCCATCACCTATCATCATGGAAATGCAAATCAAAACCTCAATGAGTTACTACCAAACACCTCTGAGAATGACATATATTAAAAAAAAAAAAACCTGAAACAACAGTGTTGGCAAGGGTGTGGAGAAAAAAGAACTCTCAAAACTCTTGGAGGGATTGTGTACTGTTCTGGTCTCTATGGAAAGCAGTGTGTAGGTTTCCCAAAATACTAAAAATGGATCTGTCAGGGCCTCCCCGGTGGCACAGTGGTTGGGTGCTGCGCTGTGGAGCTGCCGGCAGTGGTGATGGGAGTTCGATGCCCGGCCGGGGAGATTCCCACATAGCGCAGCAGACCTCTCCTGCCTCGCCCGCTGCTCCCCTTAGCAGTGTGTTTCCTCCGATCTGCCTGTTCTGCTCCCCGCTCTGTCTCTGGTGAACCCTCTCACCGCCCCATGCCTCAGGTCCGTACCCCAGCTTGAATGCATGAATAAATAAATCTTTAAAAAAAAATGGATCTGTCATATGAGCTAGCATTTTCACTCCTAAGTATCTACCCAAAGAAAACAAAAACAGGGCATCCCTGGTGGCTCAGCGATTAAGCGCTGCGCCTGGAGCTGTTGGCAGCGGTGACACAAGTTCGACACCCGGCGGGGGAGATTCCCACCTGGCGTGGCAGGGCTCTCCTGCCTCGCCCGCTGCTCCCCTCAGCAGTGTATTTCTATCCATCTGCCTGTTCTGCTCCCTGCTCTGTCTCTGGTGAACCCTCTTGCCACCCCATGCCTCTGGCCTGTACCCTAGCTTGTATGAATAAATCTTTAAAAAAATAACAAAAACACTAATTCTGATGGAAACCTGCATGCCTATGTTTATTTCAGCACTATTTACAATAGCTAAGATATGGGAACAACCTAAATGTTTCCAAACAGATGAGTGAGTCAAGAAGATATGCTATCTATACACAGTGGAATACTACTCAGTCATCAAAAAGGATAAACTCAGTCCACTTGTGGCAACATGGATGGAGCTGTAAGGGATTATGCTAAGTGAAATAAGCTAGAAGGAGAAAGATAAATACGGGTGGTGTCACTTATGTGGGGAATACAGAGAAATCAAACAAAGGGACAAAGAAACAATAAAACCAATTCTTGAAAACGGACATAAATCTGAGTCATCCAAGATGGGATGAGGAGAGGGAGGAACAGTTGGAAGGATGATAATGGAGCAGGGGGAGAGTATAATGAATCATGGTGGCAGACTATGGATGCTTTGGTGTTGTGAGAGTAAGAGGAACACAACTATGGGGAGAAATTCTATATTGTCAAAATATTAACAAAGGTGTAAAAAAAAGTTGTACTTCATTAAAAAAACACAAAAAGTATTTGAGAAAAAGAAAATTTATTTGTTGCATGCCTAACTCTGGGCTGGGTTTTGTTTAAGTTCTCACAAAAAATGTGAAGAATCTAGAAAAAGAAAACAAGCAAAACACTGCACAACATAAGCTTAAATTGTGTTCTTGAAGGTTCTTTTTCAGTGGCAAGGAAAAAATGAAGAATATAAACAATTGGGAATATATCAAGCCAAAATATATATCAGGCACAGTGAATGAAATAATAATTACAATGAAGAGACAGATGGGAGCTAATATTCCCACACCATACAAACAAAAGGGGAGATATCAAAGATTTACATTCATACAACTCGAAAAAACAAACAAACAAATAACCCAAACAAAAATGGGCAGAAGAGCTAAATAGTCACCTCTCCAAAGACATAAAGGCCGATAGGCTCATGAAGAAAAACATTCATCACTTACAATCAGAGAAATGAAAATCAAGACCACAATGAGATACCACCTCACACCAATGAGAATGCCCATGTCAAAGAGACCAGACACAGTAAGTGTTGGCGGGATGTGTGGTAAAGGTAACTCTCTTACACTGTTGGTGAGAATGTATGCATATCAAACTCCTATGGAAAATAGTATGGAGTTTTTTCAAAAAACTAAAAAGGCATCTGCCATATGATCCAGTAATTCCACTCCCAGGTATCTACCCAAAGAATACAAAACAATAATTTGAAAGGAAACTTGCACTCTCATGTTTATTGCAGCACTATTTATAATCACCAAGTTGTGAAAACAACCTAAGTGCCCCAAATCAGATGAGCGGATCAAGAAGATGTGCTATCTATACACAATTGAATACTACTAGGTGATCAGAAAAGATAAACTATTGCCATTTGCAACAGGATGCACCTGAAATGGATTATGGTAAGCAAAATAAGACAGAAAGAGAACAAATATCAAATGGTATCACTTATATCTGTATTGGGAGCACTGGCCTAACCAAGCCAGTGTAACACTTGGCACAACTAAGCCGGTGTGACCCTCCCAAGGGGAGAGCACTTGGTAGTCAGTGTGGAGGCACGGCCCACATGATGATCTTGCTTATGCCAACTGCAGCTTATGCCTAGAATAACCGTAGACCTGTATCTATATCTAACCAAATTGTACAACCAAAACCAGGACACAGAGAATCAGAGACTGCCTCCTTAGTATGTTGCTGGTAAACAATGACTGTATTTTTACTCTTGCTACAAATGCTGCTTCCTTATAGGGAATTTAGAATATCATAACAAAATTATTATTGTAACAATGGCTTGTGGGTAATTGCTTACATAAGCATAAGTATATAAACGCATGGTTGCTAAATAAAGATTGTCAGATTCTTGCTGAGCTGACCCTTCTGTGCCTCGTTAATTGCGCCTCTCCCTTCGGGTTCCCGGGATCCCAGATCCGGACATATGTGGAATATAGAGAAATGAAACTAAGGGTAAGATAAAGCAAAACTTAAAAGCTAATGCAGTGCCCATGCAGACCCAGACACTTGTCTGGATACCTGCCACTTCACCCCAACTTTCCAGTTGTGTTAACATGTCCAGGGAAACCACCATTCCTGAAAATAAACATAACTTAACCTGGTGTGAAAAGACCTCCACACAGATATTCTTTGCCAATTGCCTTATGTTCTAGGCACTGGCAGCGTATGTTTTTGTCTGTTATTTCTCATGGTTCACCTGGGCTTATGATTATCTGTGGAATAACAGTTCAGTCATTGCTACCTAGGTTTGCCATAGCTCCACTTTTCTTCATAATGTTTTGGAAAACCAACATTGAACCAGTTCTCTTAACCTGTTTTCATGGTCTGCTAGAGATTTCCCAGAGACATTTCCACTGGAGATACCTATTTCTTTGGACACCCGCCCCAACACATGAGGAGTAGCAGTACACCAACACCTCCTCTGAAACCTCTCTAAAACTCGACTTACTCTATTAGCTTGCAACTGAGGGGTTACCTAGGGATCTCCAAATTTGCACAAGGCAAAGGAGACTCTTAATGTGAAAGAACTTTAATAGAATTTGTGTGCCTTTGGAGAGAGAAGAAAGGATAATAGTTTCCAACAGAATACCCCAAATTTCCCATCACCTTGTGGGCAAATGCCCAGCCAAACAGGGTTGGTTCAAAGTGGGGCTACTGACGCCTGAAGCATGCCACAAGTCTAAGGCACCTTCTGGTTGGGAATCATAGAAAAGGATTTCTGAAGCAGGTCCTAGAAAGTTGGAAGAGAAGGAGATATCACATCAAGATAGTGTCATTGTCAGCCTCCCCATGTGTTGCTTTCAAGTGTCTCTATTTGTCCCTCCTCCATGTGTCTCCTTCCATTTCTCTGTCTTGGAAGTACAGGGTGCAAGTCAGGATACAGGAATACGAGTTTTCCTCTCTTCTCCTGGGAGAATACCTGCCTTCAGTGTTATATTGCCTGGCCTCTCGGTTCCACCCTTGGTTAAGTGGTGGTAGGGAAAATGGTACTTTTCCCTTTCATGGAGCTATCTTTGTAACAATTCTAGCTAGCTTCATCAAAACTTCAAATATCTCTGGATTCCCAAGCTTAGGTAGTCTTAGGTAGTGGAATAGCCATGGACTATTTCCTGACTGGAAAGAAGAGTCTATGTGCAGTAGTCAATTCTTTTGTTGCTCCTACATTGATATATCCTCACAGGTAGAATTTGGGATAAAAAATAAAGGAACAAGATACATCGTTACAAGATACTCTTGATTACTATACCAATTTATTTGATGGACTTGGAAGCTTCAGAGACTTTTATTACTTATTTTCTTGGACACCACTGACATAAAATCTATACTTTTAGACATTCTCAGATTTGACCTACTATAATCCTACTTATCAGCATAGTAGTTTACATGATTAATATGTTTCATAGCCTCCATTTAAAAATGTAGCGGTAAGGCCAAATTGGCAGTAAAAACAATTGTCATGTAGAGCTCCCTCACTTCTACCTCAAAAACCAAAAAAGTATTTATTCCACCATGTCAGAGTCATCAACCATAAAACTACACTCCACGCCCATCCAGCAGCAAGCAACCATACTGACCTCAATGTCCCATTTCTCCAGAGATCTGGAAGGACAGTTGATAGTGGGGGATGAAAAGTGAAAAAAACAAACCAAAGCAGGGAAAAAAACCTTTTACATTAGTCATTGCCATAGTCTTTCGAGCAACCTTAGATTATTAACATATCAACTTCCTTACAGGCCTTGAACAAACAAACATCTAGCATTCCCCTTCTGAGTTTTTTGTTGACAGATAAATCAAGAAGATTCAGACCAGCTTTCGTGTCAGCAGATGCACCTGAATGATGTCAGTAAGAGAACTATGGGAACATGCCAAAACTCAATTAAGATACCCTTATAAGAAACCCTACCTGATGTCTGTCGGGGCTGGAAGAGCACAGGTAGCAGGTTCTCTATGGAGCTGCACAGATGACTGAAGGAGTCCTGGAGCGCTCGGTGGCTTTTTAGACTTTTAATGGTCTTTTGTGAAGCAACCAGGTATAGGGCAGGCTGGGTGCTGGCAGGCCTCCTAGCCCCTGGTGAATCTTCACTCTTTCTGGGCTCTCTGGCAGAGTATCGTGGTCTCTCTGCTGTACCCTGAGTGGTCCTCTGCTGATGCTTCTGCCACCTCTTATAAGCCCAGTCTCTGGCTCAGGTGTGCCCACTCACACACACCCACACCCTGCCTCAGGTGCCTACCATCAGGCTTGTGTGTAGGCCCACAGAGGTCTATCATTGAGGGGAGGATGGAAAAACCTGATGACTCTTTCATTTACTCTACAATGTCCCTTGAGGGAAGAAAATTTTTCTAGGACATGAGCCAGCCATCTCTCACAATACCTGTTTTCTGAATAAACCTTGCTTTCCTAACCCCAGCTTTTGTCTCTCATGTTTGGCTTATATTTGTCAAGTTGCTGAGAGCCTTGTGCCACTGAAACTTATTCAACAATGTAGTAGTTTTCTTCAGATTGGATACATTTTTCATTGGTCCTCTTTTATCAGGGGCTTTCTCCCACCTTATATTTATATACCTACTCCACAGTTCTTGCTCTCTCCTGTGGCAGAATTCTTAAGCTTTATGTCTTTTCTGGTTCATACAACTCACCAGGTTGGCTGCTGGAGATCTTTTATTTTCCAGGAAAAGGTGCTTGTAAAGTCAGGAAAACACCAGGAAGCAGGTTTCTCCAAGGAGCTGTGCAGACGGTTCTATAGGGAAGGAGTTCTGGAGCCCTCGGTGGCTTTTGAAGCTTTTAATGGTCTATGGGAGATGTAGTGCCAGCCTACTGTGCCAGCCTGGCAGCAATGCAGGTTCCCATGATTCATGCAGAAGGGCAAGAACAAGTCCTGGAGCCCTCAGTGGCTTTTTAGGCTTGTTATTACATCTTTCTTGTGAAGCAGCCAGGTGCAGGGCAGGTAGGGTGGCCGGGAGCATCCCTGGCAAATCTTCACCTTCTTGGGGCTCTCTGGCACCTTCTCAGGGGTCTCGCTGCGGCTGTACTCTTCTTCCTTGCTCTTTGTCTCCGCCTCGCGCATGCGCACGCTATGCCACGCTATGCCACACCCTTCTTCAGGCGCCTGCCATTAGTCAGGCGTGTAGACTACAGAGGCGCATCACCGAGGGGGTAGGTGGAAAACCCTGACAACTCTTCTGCCTGCCTACCTACCTACCCTACAGCAGAGAAGCAACCAGGTACATGGCAGGCAATGGGGCCAGGGGGCATGGAGGCTGGCAGGCCGCCCAGTCCCTGGTGACTTTTCACTCTTTCTAGGCTTTCTGGTGGCGTCTTGTGGGCTCTCTGCTGCACCCCGAACGGTACTCTGCTCCATACTCTGTTCTCTCCTACTGCCGCTGCTGCTGCTACTTCTGCTGCTGCTTATAAGCCCAGTCTCTGGCTCAGGTGAGCCCACTCACGCACACCCACACCCTACTCCAAGTGCCCGCCATCAGGCATGCATGTAGGCCTGCAGAGGTCTATCATTAAGGGGAGGGCAGAAAAACCTGTAACTCTCATTTACCCTACAGTGCTACAGCTTAATTTTGTGGTTTCTTCCTTAACAGCAAACCCTCTCTTTTTCTGATTGCAGTTCATTTATAGGCGCTTGTTTCTTGCTGGTGCATTTGAGATTATACACAAGAAGTTGAATTCAGAGTGGGGATATTACAGGGCAACCCCAAAGGGAAATGGGATGGCCTGGGTGTGAGTCCTCACACATGCCCTAAAAGAAAAACTCCGAGTAAGACTCAATGGCAGGGACACAGAGAAAGGATAATAAAAGGCTTATTTACAAGGGACATGAAAGGGGGGGCAGAGAGAAAGAGATTAATTTGTCAATAAGTTCTTCGGGTAATAGAGTCTGAGCTGGGACCCCAGGCACATACTGAAGGCAGGTGAAACCAAGAGCCCCTGCAGGCCCACAGGTGTTCAGTTTTATACCAAGCATGGCTGCTTAACTCCACCCTTAGTTCCCAGGAATACCGCCTTCAAGAAATCAAGAGTCATGGCAGATCCACGGCATGAATGGTGTTGTAATCCTTGGCACCTGGGAACTCTTTGGCATGGAGGTGGGGGTGTAGTCTATCAAACATCAGTGGGTGGAGTTAATTCAGGATATACTGTTCGCCCAACAAGGGAGGTGTGGAATTATCACCCAGGTAATTGGAGGTGCTGCAGGACCAGAAATGAGATAATTTCAGGTAAATTTCTGCTAGACTTGTTGGCATATTTTCTGCTGAATTCCTATATATAGTCAACAAGAACTGCATCCTGTTAATATACTTTGATATTTTTTGGCCTCTTTCCTAATCTTTCCCCTCCCCACAATCATTGAGATCCTCCCTTAGTACTCAGGTTGCTTCTAAAAACAAATGGGTTTCTCCAGCTGCATCCTATGTGTTGAGGTATCTGAGAAATCACTCACCACTATCCCTTTCCCCGCAGGAAAGTGCACACTGGCTATTTCAGCCAGCACTTTCTCTCCTTGTGGGCGGCACAGTGCTGGTAATTTATCTCTTACATGCTTCAATGCATATTTGTTTATTCCAACAGTGAGACTGGATCTCCCCTCTGGAAGGCTGGACTTCTACAAAGTCTCTCTTATCTGTGAGTTTTTGTCCAAGTCAAGACTGTAGGTTTCCCCAAAGCTATCATTATTTTCTTATGATATTTTGGAACTCTGGTGTTGTGTGCATATGTGTTTATAATCTCTTTGTGTTTAATATCTTTGTTTTAAAAGCAGTGTATAATGTCCTTTGTCTCCTGTAACAGTTTTTGAATAAGGGTTATTTTGTATGTTATTAACATAGTCATTTCAGATTTATTTTGAGTACTATTTGCATGGAATGCCCTTTTTCTGTGTTTTAACTTTTAATCAGTTTGTGTCTTTATATCTAAAGTTAGGCTTTTGTAGACTCCACATATTTCAATTATGTTTTTTATATGTTTTGCAATTTTGTGCCTTTTGAGTTATGTTAATTGAATGAATGTTAATTCATTAACATTTAGATTAATTACTGATAAGGAAGGAATTTCTTTGGACATTTGTTTTATATTTTTCTTATATTATCCCTCATTTCCTCTATTTCTTATGTGTTTAAATTTTGAAATGAAATATTTCAACCATTCTCATGATTCCTTTCTGTATATTCTAAAGATATTTTACTTGAGATTGCCTACAGGATTACATACAACTCAGTGGCATATGACAAAGCGATATGGATCCTCTTGTGTTGGGTGTGGTATGGTGTGGTGTGGTGAGGTGTGGTGATGTGCATCTGAGGAGGTGTGAACCTATTTTCCTAAATCATGTACAATGTCATAAGCAATGTTAACTCAATAACAAAAAATAAAAATAAAGTAAATCAAAATAGCAAGTAAAGGGCCTCCCTGGTGGCGCAGCGGTTAAGTGCTGGGCTGTGGAGCTGTCGGCAGCAGCGATGCGAGTTCGAAGCCCGGCCGGGGAGAATCCCACATGGTGCGGCAGACCTCTCCTGCCTTGCCCGCTGCTCCCCTCAGCAGTATATTTCTGATCTGACTGTTCTGCTCCCCACTCTGACTCTGGTGAAGCCTCTCACCACTCCACACCTCTGGCCTGTACCCCAGCTGTATGTACAAATAAATAAATCTTTAAAAAAATAGCAAGTAAAAAGAGGATTATGTACAACATCCTAGTTTTTTAAAATTTATTTATGCGTACAAGAACTGGGGTGTAGGCCAGAGGTATGGGGGGTGAAGGATTCAGCAAAGACAGAGTGGGGAGCAGAACAGGCAGATTGAAATACACTGCTGAGGGGAGTAGTGGGCGAGTTAGGAGAGGTCTGCTGTGCCAGGTGGGAAGCTCCCTTGCTGGGGATTGAACGAATGCTGCTGCAGTGCCTTCAGATAGCTTCATAGTGCTGACACTTAACCCCTTGCCATCAGGGAGGCCCTGAAGCCATTGAGTTTCTAATGGCTCCAAAGTCAAACCAGAGGCAGGGCTTTGTTTTCAGCACCATTAAAGAAGAGCACCATTAAAGAAGGCTGGGTAGGTTCATTGTCAATTCTCACAGACAAGAAGAGAATTTGGAGACTTTGGTAGATTTTGCAGGGCTTTAATGCTGATACAGGACAGGTTACACAGGCAGGCAGAGAGAGATTGAGAGAGACTCTAACACTGAGAGAGGCAGAACAGCAACTCCACTGCCTGACCCCCTTTACACAGTTAAGCACCCATAGCCACACAACTGATACATTGTTACAAATGCAAGGCCCATCTGTTAGATGTCTGAATGGTGAAAAAACATAGCATTTCAAGGTATGGGCTACCTGTTGTGTGGAAGGGAAAAAAATGCCTGATTTTAACTCATTTTCCTTACAAAGAGGAACCTGTGAAAACGTTCTGGAGAAAAAGTTCCATACCATCAGTGGAAGCAAACATGTAATCAAGGTGGCCCAGTCTAAAGAGGTCTATCAGCAACAACAGCATGGCTGTGTGGGTTGCAGGAACCATAATCAAGGGAACCCAGTCAGTGGTAGGGGCAACATAAGTAGAAGGCAGAGAAATACAAATTCCAGGAAGATCCAGCAATTTAGTGGCCACCAGAATAACTACAAGCCATACTGAGGCCTCTGCAGGAATGCCCAGCTGACCACAGATGCTTTGTTTGGATATAAAGTGAACACAAACAATCATGTACCAAATTTAACTTGGCAAAATTTCTATGGCCTGGCCCATGTGCAGTTTACTTAAAATTTTCTCCTGGAAATCACTCTCCTGTTTACTATTTCCAGAGCTCTAGTTGTTTTAGGCAGCATATGGTTCTCGAGCCAGAGTGGCAATATGGACTCCTTTTAACACCACATTACCCAGAATCAGATTGGAGGGTCTGCTTCCTGTTGTCACTCTGCAACCTGAACCTGTGGACCTAGATTGTAAAGAGTGAAACTGTATCTTAGGAAACCAGTGTCACCTTTTTTTCACAATTTCATTTTATATTATTTGTGTTATACATTTCCTGTAATGGAAATATTAATTTTTCTGTAATTTTTTGGTAACTTGTGTGTACCTTTTGGGAATGTGTAAGGTATTTTACACTTGTCCTTATTTTCTCATAGCCTGGATATTGAAGCTATCTAAACTTTTGAAATAAAAATTTTAACTACCCCCTTCCTGCAATTTTGGCACTCTAAATACATATTTATATAAGCTTATGACTCCAAAGGTTCTGCTTAGAAATCAATGTATAATTTTGCTGAAGGTCCATTGTATGAGAGGAATTGCCCTTGTCTTGCTGCTTTGGAAATTTTTTGATTTTGACTTTTGATAATTTTATTAGGTATCTTTGTGTGGTCTCTTTAGATTTAACTGTGTGGCGTTTATATAGCCTTTGATTTGTATATTTATGTGTTTCATCAAATTTGGAAACTTCAAACCATTATCTTCTCAAATAATCTTTCTGTTCCTTTCTGCCTATCTCTACCTTATGAGACTGACCATATATAGATATTGACCCATTTGATGGTATTCCATAATAGCCCTCTGTTCTATTTATGTTAATTTTGTGTTTTTCCTGTTCCAAGGTTAGAAATTTTAATAATCCCATCTTTATATCTACAAATTCTTTTTTTGGTCTATAAAATCTATTGTTTAAACCTTCTAGTCACATAAAATAAAGTAAAATGGAGAAGAATTACTTAAAAAATAAAACCTAGTCAATTTGTATGCTACATAACATTTTTGAACCTTTTTAAAATTTTCATTTCTTTTTGGTTATTCTCATCTTTGTCATATATTACTTATATTGTTTTCATTGATCTTTGCTTGTATTTTAAAATTTTTTTATTGAGCTAGCAGTTATTTACAACACTATATATAATTTAGAGGTACAGGTTGACATTTCTTCAAATGTATATTACTACACTATACCCACTACCAAAACACCATAACTCTACAAAATAGTCCATTGGAATCCCTTTCCTTTTTATTCCCCACTCTCACCATTCTCCCAAACTGGTAGCTTCAATTATACAATTAGACTTTTAGGATATTTCTTGGTTTAGTTTTAACTGTCCATTTGTTTTGTCTCTGTATTCCACATATGAGTAAGATCGTCTAGCACTTGTAATTATACTTTAGACTTATTTCACGTAGCTTATTCCACACCAATTCCATTCATGTTGTCACAAATGGTAAGATTTCATTTTTATAGCTATATAGTATTCCATCATTTAACACACTCATAAGACTTTTGGCACTTAAGATGCTTCCAGTGTAAATCAATCTGTAGTGAACATAGGGTTGCATATATGCCTCCAAAATAGTGATTTTTATTCTTCAAATAGATACATAGGTGAATGATTGCTGGATCATATAGTAAATATATTTTTAATATTTTGAGAACCCTCCATAAGGACTAGACAAGTATATTCTCACCTACAGTATATAAGCTATCCTTTTTCCTTCTAATTCTTTCCAACACTTGTGATTTCTGATATTTTTGATAAAGGACATTCATACAGGTGTGAGATAGTTTCGATTTACATTACCCTCTTGATAAATGATGACGAGCATTTGTTCATGTGCCTGTTGCCCAATGTGTGTCTTCTTTGGATCAGCACCTATTTAGATCTTCTACCCATATTTTGGCCCATTTTTAAAATTGGGGTTTTTGTTTTTATTTTGCTGAGTTGTATGAGTTCTTTGCACAAATATTTTCCCTCATTCAGTAGCATTTCTTTTCATTATGATAACTTCTTTCACTGTGCAATGCTTTTTGGATTGATATAGTCCCATTAGTTTATATTTTCTTATGTTTCCTTGCTTTTAGAGTCAAGTCCTCAAAGACATTTCTGAACCCATTGTTTCTCAGTGTTCTTCCTATGAATTATTCTATGAGTTTCATGTATTGCATGTAAACCTTTAAATAATTCTCAGAAAATTTTTGTGGGATGAGATAGTGAATTAGTTTAATTTGTTTGCTTGTGACTGCACATTTGTTGAAGAGACTTTCCTTTCTCCAATGTGTATTCTTTGTTATACACTAACTGTCCATATAAGTGTGGGTTTATTTCTGGCTCTTAATTCTCTTTGTTTTGTGTGTCCATTGCTTTGTGTGTCCATTTTTATTCCAATCTCATACAGGTTTGATTACTATGGCTTTGTAGTATCACTTGAAGTTTGGAGTGTGATGCATCCATTCTTTTTCTTTTTTCCTAGGATTGCTTTGACTATTCATGGTCTTTTATGGTTCCATATAAATTTCAGTAATATTTGTTCTATTTTTTGAAGAATGCCATTGAAAATTTTATAGAAATTTCATTTAATCTGTATATTGTCTTAAATTGGTCATTTTAAAAATGTTAATTTTTTCAGCCTTGATTAGGGGATATCTTTTAATTTTATTGTGTTGTCTTCCATTTCTTCCAATAATGTCTTGTAGTTTTCATTGCACAGATCTTTGACCCCTTTTTAAAATTTATTCATTGACATTTAGTTTTCTTTGATGTGATAGTAAGTCAGATTATTTTATTGATTTATTTTTTAGTTCATTCTTTTTGTATAAAACTTAACTTACTTTTTATATTGCTTTTGTATCCTGCCCTATACTGAACATTTTTATTGATTCTAATAGATGTTTAGTGTATTCTTGAGAGTTTTCTAGTTATATCATCGTGTCATTTGCAGAATGATAGGATTACTTCTTTCCCGATTTATATTCATTTTATTTATCTTTCTTGCATAATTTATCTAGTTAAGACTTCCAAATATGTGTTGAATAGTAATAGGACAAGTGAACATGCTTGAATCAAATCTTAGAAGAAAAACTTTCAGTTTTCCACTGTGGACTATTATGTTAGTTGTGGATTTCTCATATATACAATTATGATTATGCTGAGCTATTTTCCATCTTTCCTCATTTTGGGGAAGAATTTTTAACATAAATGGATGTTGAATCTCAACAAATGTTTTTTTCTGCATCTATTGATAAGATTTTTATCTTCCATTAGTTTAGTTACACTGATTAAATTGCATATGTTGAATCATCTGTGCATTCCTGAAATAAATTCCATTTGGTTAAAATGTATGATTCTTTCAATGTATTATTGAATTTGGTTTGCTAAGAGTTGACAAATTTTACATCTTTGTTTATCAGGGATATGGACCAGTAGTTCCCTTCCTCCCTCCCTCCTTCCCTCCCTCTCTCCCTCCCTCCCTCCCTTCTTCCCTTCTTCCCTTCTTCCCTTCCTTCCTTCCTTCTGTGATATCTTTGCTTTTGGTATCAGAGTAACTTTGGGTTCATGAAAAGTGTTTGGAAGTATTCCCTGTTCCTGAATTTTCAAGAATTTGAGAAGGTTATATATTAGTTGTTTTTGAGGAATTGGTAAAACTTACTTGTGAAACCGTCTGGTCCTTGGCTTCTGTTTTCTGGGAGATTTTTGACAACTCTATCCTTTCTTGTAATCATTCTGTTCTGGTTTTCTATTTTCCCTGTTTTAGTCTCTGAAGTTTGTATCCTATTACAACTATGTACATATCTTATAGGTTATCCAATTTACTTGCATAAAGATGTTCATAGTGGTATCTTATGTTTATTTGTATTTCTGAGATATCTACTGTAACTTCTCTTTCATTTCTGATTCTGTTTTTTTCCATTGTGATTTTAACTAGAAATTTGTCTATTTTGTTTTTATTTTCACAGAATTGGGTTTTGATTCGTTCAGGTTTTCAATTCTCCTTTTCAATTGTATTTTGTTAATTTCTGCTTTGTAAAAATTATTTCCTTCCTTATACTTGCTTTTGGATTTGTTTGTTCTTCTTTATGTAGTTTCCTAATAAGTTTAAATTATTTATTTGAGATCTCTCTTTTCTCTTTATGTGAGCCTGCATTGCTACATACTTTCCTTTTTGTGCTGCTTTTGTTGCATCCCATAGGTTTTTGTAGCTCATGTCTTCGTTTTTGTTTGTTTCCAGGCATTTTTACTTTTCCCATTCTTTTTCTCATTAACCCAAAAGTTACCAGTATTTTCTTGTCCATGATTACATCTTGGATGTTTTTCCTTACTTTATTCATGATTTTCTATTTTGATGCTATTGTGATGAAAAAAGACGCTTGGTATGATTTAAGTCTTCCTGAATCCAGTGAATCCTGTTTAATTACAAAACATGTGTTTTATCCTTGAGAATTTCCAGTGTGCAACTGTGAAGAATGTACTCAGTTTTTGAGGGGTATAAATAAATGTCTATTAAGCCTATGTGATCTAAATCCATGCTTAAAACTGATGTTTCTTTGTTTATTTTCTGTTTGATCTGCTTATTGATGAAAGTAAGGTTTTACGTCCCCTACTACTGTTGTGTTCATGCCAATATCAATTTTTTATAATTGTTCGCAGTTGTCTTATATAGTGTGATGCTCCTTCATTTATTGCATATTTTTGATTCTCATGTATCCCTGATGTACCCATACCGTAATCATTATGTAATGTCTATCCTGTTTCTTGTTACCTTACCTTTTTTCCTTGATTGTAAACCCATTTATCTGATGTAAGTACAGTTGTCGTGTGTGTGTGTGTGTGTGTGTGTGTGTGTGTGTTCCATTTGCTTGTAGGATTACAAGCCATATATTTTGAACTAATGGTAGTTGTTAGAGGTCAGATACTTCTGGAGACAGCAATTTTCTAATCCAGCAATTAAAAAAAAAGATAAATTCATGCTATTTTCAGCAATATGGATGGATCTGGAAGGCATTATGCAAAGCAAATTAAGCCAAGACAAATATAATTACTGTATGGTGTCACAATGTGGAATATAAAGACAAACAGACAAAGACAAATATTAAAACCACACCCTTGTCAGCTGACATAGATCTGAGGCATCCAGAGGGTTATGGGGCGGGAGTTGGGGAGAACATGGGGAAAGGACACCATGGACTATGGTGGAGGACTATGGTGACTATACCTGTGGGGGTCCATCTATGTTGTCAAAACAAAACAATGGTTAAAAAATTACATGCTATGGCTATACCACATTTTGATATCCATTTTTCCTTTGATGAACACTGTGTTGTTTCCACAATTTGGTTACTGTGAATGATACTGCAATGAATATTGGCAAACAAGTATCTGTTTGAGTCATTCTATCATTCTTGTGCGTATATAGCTAGGAATACAATTGCTGGGTCATAGAACAATTTTATGTTTAAATTTTGAAGACTATTAAATTCTTTTCCACAATGGACATGGACACAATTTGAAATTTGCCACAATCATGAATGAGGTTTCTGATTTCTCCACATGTTCATCACCTCTCATTTTCTTCAAAGAAAAAAGGAAGTGACTGCTCTTAATTGGAGTACTTGAGATCATATTGAGTTCAACAGAAATCAAATGAATGCCTATCAAGGAAAAAGATACGTTCAAAACAATAGGAAATTTAATGACTTTCATTCATTTTACCACTCAGACCACAGAGATGAGCATACTTTCTTTATAGCCTTTTCATCTTGGCACTGCCTGAAAGAATGGTCTTTGTCTTGTTAAATTCATAGGTCATCTGGGGAAGAAAATGATAGACAGTGCTTACAAACTGCAGGGAGTCTACAGAATGACTGATACCTGGAATAACAAATTACAGATGGAAAAAAATAACAGATCATTTAAAGCTTCAAGGAGATCTGGGTTTAAAATGTGTGAAAAATTACAAAGTCATATATATGGGGGAATGAAGTAGTTAAAGAAACCTACACAAAATGTATACACAGAAAGGAATGGAAAAATAACTTAAACTTTCCCTTCGAGATGATTGCTAAGCTCAAAGAAGTTTCAGATTAACAGTGAAGGAGTGCCCTGGCAGGAAGTCAATGTGTATGGTCTGGAAGGTTAGTCATTTTTTAAGGTTAAATTTTAAAAAATGGGAAAGATACATAAGAATAATAGGTATTCTATAAGGGGAAGAGAGAGAGGGAAATAAAGAGCTTAGATAAGTAAATAATAAACCTCAAGAAGGAATTCAATATACAAGTCTATGAAAGTAAAATACCTGGTTATCTAAATACGATCAGAATTAGTGGTGAAACTATCAAGAGATCAATACAAAGGAATAATAACAAAGGCAGCTAGAGAGAAAAAATGCAGGTAGCATAAAAGGTGCACACATCAGACTTTCTTTCAGACTTCTCATAGGAAACTCCACAGGTCAGGAGAGAATGTAATGACATTTGCAAAATATCATTAATGACATTTTGACATAGTGAAAGCTAAAAATTGCCATCCAGGATTACTAAATACTGAAAAAACCTCTTTCAGGCAAAAGGGAGGGACTTCCCAATAAACACGAGCTGAAAGAATTTGCAAAAACTATACCTACCCTAGAAGAAATGTTGAAGTGTTCTCCCATCTTAATTGGAGAGAAGAAAATACACACACACACACACACACACACACACACATACACACACACAAAATAAACATGAAAATAGAAAATGAAAGACAGTGGCAGTAGCAAATCCTCACATTCCATAATAACCCTAAGTATAAATGGACTGAACTCACCAGTCAAAAGGCATAAAGTGACTGGTTGGATCAGAAAACTGCTGTCTCCAGAAGTATCTGACCTCTGACAACTACCATTAGTTCAAAATATATGGTTGGAAAACAATCCTACAACCAGCATAACAATGTTGATTCTTCCAATCCATGAGCAGAGTATCTTTCCATCTCTTTGTGTCTTCTATTTCTGTTAACAATGATCTACAGTTTTCTTTGTATAGGTCCTTTATATCCTTTGTTAAGTTTCTTCTTAGGTATATAATTCTTATTAATGTGATTATAATTAGGATAATTTTCTTGATTTTCCCCCCTCTTCTAGCTCACTCTTTGCATATAAAAAAGCAACTGATTTTTTTTTTTTTGTGCATTGGTTTTGTAACCTGCCACTTTGCTCAACTGGTTCATTGCTTACTTAGTTTTTCCATTTAATCTTTAGTGTTCTCTATTTTTATTATATAATTTGTAAATAATGATAGCTTTATTTATTTCCAAATTTGGATTTCTTTTATATCTTTCTCTTGCTTAATTGTTCTAGCTAAGATTTCCAATACTATGTTGAATAGTATTGATGAGAGTGGACTTCCTTGTCTGGTGCCAGATTTTAATAAAAAAGCTTTCAGGTTTTCATTATTGAGAATGATGCTAGCTATGGCTTTGTTATATATGACTTTTATTATGTGAAGATATATTCCACTTATCCACAGTATTTTGAGGGTTTCATCATAAAGGATGTTGAATCTTATAAAATAATTTATTGGCATCTAACTACATGATCATATGGTTTTTATCTTTCAGTTGAGTTGGTGAATATCAATCATTGATTTTTGGATGCTGAACCATCCTTGTTTCCCTTGTATAAATCCCATTTGGTCCTGATATATAATCCTTTTAATGCATTGTTGTATTTGGTTTTCCAAGATTTTATTGAGGATTTTTGCATCTGTGTTCATAAGGGAAATTTTTATGTAGTTTTCTTTTTCTATGTTGTCTTTGTTGGTTTTGGTATTAGAGTAATGTTGACCTCATAAAATGTGTTTGGAATTATTCCATCTCTATTTTTTGAAAGAGTTTGAGCAAGGTAGTTATTAGTTCTTTGAAAGTTTGGTAGAACTCATTGTGAAGCCATGTGGTCCTAGATTTTTTTTTTGTGGAGAATTTTGATTACTGTTTTAATATCCTTGCTTATGATGGTTTTTCAGATTTTCTATTTTTACCTTATTCAGTCTTTTATGACTGTAAAATTCTAAGATTTTGTCCATCTCATCCAGTTTTTCATGCTTTTTTGCACATAATTGTTCATAGTTATGTCTTATCCATTGAATTTCTGCAGTATCTATTGTAACTTCTCTTTCACTTTTGATCCTATTTATATGAGTTTTCTCCTTTATCTTCTTAGATATCCTAACTAGAAGTTTGTCTGTTTTATTCATTTATTCAAAGAACTAGCTTTTGGTATCATTGATCTTCTGGACTTTCTTTTTGATTTCTCTTTTATTTCTGCTCTAATATATATTATTTTCTTCCTTCTATTGGCTTAAAAAATCTTTTTCTATTTCCTTGAGATGACAGACAAGTTTGTTTACTTGGGCTCTTATTTCTTGATGTGGGCCTATACTGCTAGACACTTCCCTCTTACTAGTAATTTTGTTGTGTCCCCTAAGTTCTGGAAGTTTGTGTCTTCATTGTCATTTGTCTCAAGGTATTTTTTAAAATTTTTCATCAATGGAATGAATTTTGCATCCTAGCACCACATTATATTTTGCTACTGATTATTTAGTAAACTCACTTGAGTTCTTTATATATTTTCTCCTTTTAATATATTATTAAGCTTGCTTTACTGATTAAATAATTTCCAAAAATACAAATTAATCTGAAAGTTTTAAAAACTGAGTTACATACATTGAAACTGCTAGCATTTTAAAAGCAGTAGTAATAAAAGACCAGAGTCCAAGATCTAATGAAATTTCATACTTCTATTCTTTCTTTATTCCTTCCATTCAATTCTGGCCACTCTGGTGGCCACCAAAATAGATAAAAATCTTCATACAGTCTTTTAAAAAATGCAGTGACCATCTGCAAGTTACTCATAGTTTCCTATGTGGTTTAAACCATATTTTTAAGCCATTACATAAACAGTTACTAAATATGCTTAAAAGAATATGACAACTTTTAAGATAGAAAAATGTACTCCTTCAGGAGCACAAACAATGCTACTAGCACTTTACTCAAGTAGATTATAAAGCATGTGTGGATCAAAATACACTGGTATTTTATTTTCTAAAATGTTCAATTGAAATATGTCAAAGGGATTTTTACATGTGCAAAAGACATGTAATTGGAAATTGTAAGATGACTCAAATTATAGAAACTAACCAACAGCTCCCTTCATGTAACATACACCACATTCTGAATTTCTTGAATATTAATAATCATGAAATTATTATTTATAAACAGTCTGAAATATTTCCCTTACCAAGAAATACATATATTCCTTGAACACATTCCAATGTAAAATAAACATATTTACAATTGAGCCTGTACAATGAACTTTTTTCTCTCTCATGTTTTCTACTCCACTTTTTTTTTGGGAGGGGATAAGTGTGATATCTTTTTTATCATTGTGGCTGAGATTAGATTTGGAGTTAGTCTTTGACTGTATAGGATTTAGGACTGTGGTGTTAATTGACCCATCTGGGTTTCAAACTTTGACTTTGGCATCATTAATATTATAATGAACTGAGATAATTGGCCCAGTAAAATAGCTATGCCACTTAATTCCAAACAAACTAGATATTTTTCTGAATCTCAAGGGTAACTCCAAAAAGATAGTCACATCATTAAGTAGTCCTATGCATTATAATATTTTTAGTTATTATAACTTTGTGCTTTTCCATGGCAAAAATTCAAGCCTGGAAGCATGTTTTTATTAGCATCCAAAATCTCCATTCAGGGTAATGCACATTAGCATGCTAATGAGACTATGGTCACTCTTGGTCAGGATTTTTACTAACAGTGCATGTGGGACCCTCAACATTGCTTTCTCCAGGAAATTGTGAAATACTCATTAGTCAGGATATAGCACATTTTGTCTAAGAATGGCACCTTTGGTAGTCTGATAGGCCAAGTTGTTGAAACAAGATGCTAAGGCAGGGCCCACAAGTGTGCAATTTAGTCTACCTGTTCAAACAGGACATTGGGCAACTGTTATACTACTGGCTCACAATTTCATTTACCTAAACATTCTCACAATCTGATCTCTCTTATGAGCTCCAGCCATGCATTTCTAATTCACTTCCAAGGTACTTCCACCTTCCTCTTAATTTTCCTAAATTTCCTCTTAATTTCCTAAAATAATAGCCAATTTTTTCCCATCTTCTATTTCAGTATCAGTCACTACTCAACTATAAAAATCCCTATGGAGTCCAACTCTACCTGAATGCTAAAATTCATTCCATCTTCTCCATTCCCACTGCATCTAGACTTTCATTACCTGACACATGCACGATTACCAAAGTCTTCTAAGTGGTCTTCTACTGTTGAGGCCCTCTTTACTTCAATATATAATATGCTCCCAAATCAATTTGACTAAACAGCTATATAAATCATTTATTCTCTTTAACCAAAATCCTGTGATTTTTCCTGCTTAATAAATACTGAAATTTATATCATAGTATTAAAAACTGGGTATAATTTAAGCCAACCCTGCTTCTCCACTTTAATCTCCCATTACATTCCTTTGGGTTTCTTTCATTTCAGCTAAATCAAATTACTTGATGTTTCTGAACATCCATACCAATTTTTGTCTTTTACAAGTGAATCCCACCTTACCCTTTTACTTTGTCTAAATTCTCTCAACTGTTTAAAAGTTCAGATAACATGTCATGTACTTATTTATCTATTGCCTAGAGTAATTTCGCTTGTCTCTGAATTCCCAGAACATTTTTGCAGTTATTTTGTGATATTTTTACCTCGTTATGAATAAATTACTTTTATTATTGTATTTGTTATATGAATAATTTTGTTATTTTGTTCTGCCATTATAATGTAATCTCTTTCAAGGACACATACTAAATCTACATGTATGTATATATTTCACAGCAGAAACTTATTTAAGAAAACATTTTAATTCTTAGGAGATGTAAGTTTCTTCATTATTTTGTATTATTGTTGTTATTTTATGCAATTATAATGTAGTTGGAGTATATTTGTCTGTGTTGAGGCTTAATTGATGTCTATTGAAAAGTTTCTTTGATTGGAACACACTAACCAAATAATTTAATGCTTATCTGTTCTGTCTCTTATTTTCTCCTTACCTTGAAAAACTGCCAATATCATTTTAAAATTTCCTTCTTGGTTGATTTGCTATGAGACATTTATCAACTGATGAAGATAATTTCAATAAAAATGACTACAGATACAAAATTCCCTTTCTCTTAAATAATATAGATTTTTTTCTTACCAATTGGGAAGTTGAGAGAATATGAAATTTTGTCTATCAATTTATATACTACTCCATTTCCCATTCAAAACATGAAGTATTATGCCAATGTATCAAGAAATCAACAACATAAGTTATTTCACTAATAAGGGAACATGATTTCTTACTCTTCAATACAAACTAAAAATTTAATTTATGATGACTTTTCTTGTTGAGTGTATACATCATAATATTTTCATAGTTGTGCTCCTATTTCAATAAAAATAGAAAACTCCACCTTATAATTTCAAATTTGCAAGCATTTCCTGCATTCCATACAAAAGTTCTCCCCAGTTTGCACATGCCTAATCTTCAAGGCCCATTTACATTTCATTGCAATGTTATGGCAGGAAAAATGCAAACAGATGTAAAAGGGTCAACCAAGCCACATTTCAAACAGAAGGTTTGATTTATTTTTAAAAACAAAGAGAAAGAAGGAAGAATTAAGGAAGAGGGAAGGAAGGAGAAAATGTGTATATCCCTTTTTCTAAAACTAGCAGAATTATGCAAGTTAATACTTTTAAAGGAATAAAGTAGTCTAACTATTCATCTATAAGAGCCTCATTTTAAATTTAAATCCCTCAGAAACCCAGACCACTGTGTTTATGATAGAACAGTGGACAGACTTGCCCTTCACCTGAGGGCATGTCATATAGTCCTTGCCTTCCCTGTAAAACCTTCAAGCTGGCAGTAGTGATAGATGAACAGCTTACCATTAATTTCCCCTCTTTCATGCATTCAATCCAAAGGGTGCATATTCTCCACAGGGAGGCATCAGGTCTTTGCCTTTATTTCTCTTGCATACTCACACTGACTTATAAATCAAGTGAAGATAAGAAGAGAGGGCAAATATCAATCATTTTTTCTTCCTGACCCATGCCCACTGGCACACTACAGAGCTTTGACTGAAGGCTCTTCAAATCATCCTGTGACAATTTGAAGTGCCTTTTCAAATTTGATATACTGAGGTCTCATAATGTTGAAAGTTCTCAGTGAGGAGAAAACAATAAAGGAAATCTGAAAGAGAATGTGTATCTTGGCTTATAAATCACAAGCTTTGCGAATGCAGTGTTTTATAAGATGAGTTATCTAAAATGTCTAAGATGTTATTGTGGTGAAAAAAACCTGGACTATAAATCCATCTGTATTATTTTAGTATGGTTAGGCAAGCAATTTTCTTGAAAATGTTTATTTAGTCTTGTTTCCTCCTTCATAGTAAGGAACTAGTTTCTTCATTAAATCTTGAAGGATTATTTAAAGACCCTCTGTTTTGAAGAGTTTGCTTTCTTTGAATTGGTATAATATATAACAGTATTATGAGTGAATGGTTTCATACAAAATATTTGAAGTATAGGGTTTGACATACTAAAGGTTCAGTACATGACTCAATAATTTGTGTAGTTTTTAAATTGTGTATTGTAGCTTATGCATGGTAAATGCTTGATAAATATTGCTTTTTTTCAGAAGCTGAAATATTTACAGTATCAATTTGATTTTTAGTGGTGATCATCATTTTGTTCCAGTATTTAAGAAGGTTCAAGTTGTCTGACCTTTAAAAATTTCCTTGAAGAAATTATACCCTGCTGCCTGTGAAGGAAGGACATTCACAAATTTGTTAGTATATTAAAATGAGGGAATTTTGAATGGGAAATAGTGAATAAAATTATTTTAACATCACATATTGTTCTTGTATTAGAAGTGCATTCAAAATCATTAGGTGATGCAATATGATTTTTAACCTCACAAAACTGAAATTATAACAATTGAAAAATTATAATATTCTAGATAAGTATAAAGTGTTTATGTTAAATGACTGAAAATGTTGATGTTCAAGGCTGCCTGCTGACCTTTTGCAGGTGACATATCTAGGGATTCAGAGCTATTCCATTCTCTATCCCCTTCTTTTTGTAAGGCTACAGGACCCATGTATAAATTATAACTGATGACAAAAGAGGAAGCTAACAGTGGCAAAATTAGGCCCAAAGGCAAAATAATTATATATACAGCCTTCAGCAGTGAGGGAGAGAGCCATCAATCAGCTCCCAATTATTCTCTAGTTAATCAGCTCTGCCCTTCCTTTATTGAAGGGTTACAGTGTAATTAAGTTGGCAGCATTCTTTTAATTCATCAAACATACAACACATGGCTGTGTTTGCTGCAACTGGGGAACAGCACTTTTGTGAGTTTGACCCCTAACATTTCTGCTGTAGATGAGGAAAACTTCAGAGGTGAGAGAGAATATTAATACAACAACATATCACTGGGCTGATAGTGTCTTCACTTAAGTATTAATCTTGAAACAAGAGGACAGGATATTATGCAGCACATCTAACCTTAAATATGAAAATGAATGTGCATGACTGTATTTCTGGATGTGTATGTAAATGGCACATATAAAAGATGTGTCTATGAAATGATATGACACATATCTGACATGCTAATGAGCCCCACTACCTTCAAAATGCAAACTTGGGGAGTATAAACACTTATAATAAGACTTTGATCACACAGAATATTTTGGAGTGGGATTCTGTAAATCATTCTTGCAGAGAGTTTATGTGGCATATCAGAAACTGAAACAAGTGCCATTATGGCTACATAATTCTTGGTGTTTAGTTCTGCTTTGTTTCTTGTTCCTGATAATGGGATTACTTTATTTGATTGCTCAATTCATTTCAAAGTGAATTGGTCCATTTCAAAAAATGTCTTCCAAAACTCATCTTTATTAAAATTCTAACAAGTATGACAATAACCCCTAATGTTTACAATGGGTATATTATTGTTATCCACATGAGTCTCCTCCTTGTGGACTTTAAAGAGACTGACATCAGGACATTTAAGATGTGATGTTTTGGTTTTACAGTACTAGATTTTTATAATAGCTTGTATGTCTCAAAAGTTGTAGTTTGGCACCATTTGCAAAGATAAATTTAAAAAGATTTTATTTCATACCATTCTCTAAACAGTTGCATCCAATACATAATAGGAATCCACAATATTGTCTATGAAAAGTAATTCACTATGTAGATGCAATAGAATATCAGAAAAAGACTGATCTATTTTATAAGAAAATCTTTGTAAGTACATGTAAGGGACACAATCATAGTAACAAAAAAAAATAAAGTATGACTAAAGCCACTGATAGAACAGCTAAACTAAAATACTTGGCAGAGCATGTGAGACTCATGAAAATTTTATGCTTTTTGGAGTTGATGATGGATTTTCATAGAAATACTCTGTTCTTGTTTTACATTTACTTTTAGTATTGCTGTATCACTGTCCATATGTTCTTTCAATAATTACATTCTAATGAAGGCAAGAATGTTTGATACTTCTTTCTCTAGTTCAGTGTCCTAACATGATAGCTTTCACAAATAGGGGAGCCAAAGCGTCCATCAAATGAATGTAGACAATGCATACAAATCTGTCGGCTCAGGCACCACTAAAAATAGTCTAAAGATGGGCCTCCCCGGTGGCGCAGCGGTTAAGCGCTGCACTGTGGAGCTGTTGGCAGCGGTGACGCGAGTTCGACGCCCAGCCGGGGAGAATCCCACATGGCGCGGCAGACCTCTCCTGCCTCGCCTGCTGCTCCCCTCAGCAGTGTAGTTCTGATCTGCCTGTTCTGCTGCCCGCTCTGTCTCTGGTGAACCCTCTCGCCACCCCACACCTCTGGCCTGTACCCCAGCTTGTATGTATAAATAAAATAAATCTTTAAAAAAAATAGTCTAAAGATTCATGTATGTTGATAGTTTTATTGATGATACACACAATCTTAAAATGAAGAAACTTAAAATATCTACAAAATTTATGAGATAAGAGATAGAAGAGCAGGTTCTACATTGCATCCTCTTGAAAAGAGTGTAACATTGTCATTCCAAAATTTAATAGTTTTTCATTCCTAAATACAAATGCCCTTTTTTGTTCCCATATGAATTGATTTATTGAATTTTGTCAACTTGATAAGTAAGATTTATGTTTGTAGGTTTTTGCCAACTATTTTCAAGAACTTATTTCTTGATAATTTCATTTATATGCAATATTTTCATAGACATGCAAATTAGGTCTACAGTTACCTGGATTTTATATCCAAATTAAGATTACATAGTGTCCTTTCAATTTAGCCTATTTAACTCTATCCTGCATTGTTTGTGTTCTTTGGGTTGTCTTTTTAATTTCATAGTATTTTTTCTTCTAATAACACAGAATTAAAATATAAGCATTAAAACCATCTACTTTTGAGAATCAAAAAACAGCTTGCCTAATTATCAGACTCTATAAGATGCTCTAAAATCAGTACTACATGAAAGTTAATAGCAATACAGGCCCACATCAAAAACAAGGAAAAATTCTCAAATATAAGCTCACTCTGCAGCTAAAGAAACTAGAAAAAGAACAAATTACGAAAACAAACAATTGGTAAAAAGAAAGAAATAATAATGGGCCTCTCTGGTGGCACAACGGGTTAAGCGCAGTGCTGTGGAGCTGTCAGTGGCTGCGGTGAGAGTTCAATGCCTGGCCAGTGAGATTCCCACAGGGCGCAGGAGACCTCTCCTGCCTCACCCGCTACTCCCCTCAGCAGTGTATTTTGGTTGATCTGCCTGTTCTGCTCCCCACTTTGTCTCTGGTGAACCCTCTCACCGCCCCACACCTCTGGCCTGCACCCCAGCTTGTATGCAAAAATAAATCTTTTTAAAAAAAGAAATAGTAAAAATTAGAGCAGAAATATGTGAAATAGAGAACAAAAAATACAGTCTAAAAGCTAAGTGAAAACAGGAGCTGGTTGTGTAAGAAAATAAACAAAATTGATAAATTCTTAGGTTTATGAAGAAAAGAAAACCCAAATATAATCAGAAATGAAAGAAGCAAAAATAGAAAAGATGCTGTAAAATACACTGGCTCATAAGAAACTACTGTGAACACCTCTATATAAACTACTGTGAACATCTCTATACAAACAAACTGAAAACTTAGAAGAAATGGACAAATTTTTAGATCCATACAACTTTCCAAGACTGAATCAGGATGAAATAGACAGTCGAAGTAGTCCAATCACAAGCACAGAAATTGAAAGTGTAATGAAAAGTCTCCCTAAGAACAAACTCCCAGAAACTGATGGCTTCTCCAGTAATTCTATCAAACATCGAAAGAGGACCTAATAACTACCCTATTCAAACTCTTCAAAAAATAAGAGGGTGGAAAACTAATCGCAAAACCAGCAAAGATATTACAAAAGAAGATATTATAGATCAGTACCCCTAGTGAACTTAGATACAAAAATCCTCAACAAAATCTTAATAAATTGAGTGCAACAATATGTTAAGAGAATCACTCATCATACCAGGTAGGTTTCATGCGAGTATGTAAGACTGGTTCACCATACACAAATCAATGTCATTCACCAGTACAAGAAAAAGGAATATAAAAATCACATGACCATTTTAACAGATGCCAAAAAAAGCATTCAACATGATCCATTATCCATTTAGGATAAACACACTCAATGAAATGGGAATAAATGAAATTTACCTAAATACCACATATGACAAATGCACAGCTGATATCATACTCAATGGTGAAAAGCTTAAAGCAATTCCACTAAGATCAGGAACAAGATGTTCAGTGTCACCACTATTATTCAACATACTATTGGAAGTCTTTTTTTATAGATTTATTTATTTATGCATACAAGGTGGGGTACAGGCCAAAGGCATGGGGCAGCGAGAGGGTTCACCAGAGACAGAGTGGGGAGAAGAACAGGCAGAGTGACGGAAATACACTGCTGAGGGGAGCAGCTGGCGAGGCAGGAGAGGTCTGCCTCACCATGTGAGGATCTCCCCCACCGGGAGTCGAACTCGCATTGCCACTGACAATAGCTCCACAGCTCCACCAGGGAGGCCCTTAGACAATGATATTAGTAAAGAAAAATACGTAAAATGAATCCTATTTGGAAAAGAAGTGAAGGCATCACTTTGCAGGACACATGATAAAATACATAGAGAACCCATAAGATTTTACCAAAAAACTAGCAGAAATAACAAATACTCAGTGAAATAAGCCAGAAAGAAAGAGAAAAATATCGAATGGTTTCACTTATAACAGGACTATAAGGAAACCAAATAGGAGAGA
>PVIJ01017711.1:0-28590 GCA_004024925.1 Scalopus aquaticus | reverse complement strand
CAAAGGTATGGAAGCAACCCAGATGTCCAAAAATAGATGATTGGATCCAGAAGATGTGGTACATATACACAATGGAGTACTATTCAGCATGGAAAGAAGATAAACACATGCAATTTGCAGCGACATGGATGGAATTAGAGGGGATCATACTCAGTGAAATAAGCCAGAAAGAAAGAGAAAAATATCGAATGGTTTCACTCTCATACAAATTCTATGTGACAATATTTAGGATTCAGACTAGGTGTGTTCAGTTAGTCTACAATTTTTCCGATACTTCAGTCATTTGGAGAGTTAAGTGGTTACTGTAACTCCGGAAACTATAGCTAGATATTAGGGGTGACACAGCTATGCACATTCCTGTTTTCTTGGAAATAATCCAGTGGGGATGATGACCTACTGATACTAATGCACTAAATGTGAATTTACCTAATGTGAATCTCAGGAGGCCGTTACAGAATAAAGGCAAAGGGGGTTGACTTTGGCTGCAGGCTGGGGGCATCTTCAACGAAGCTGAAATTAGCACAAAGCTGAAGGATGTGTTTGAGCTAGTTTAGGAGGAAGGAGGGAAGAAAAAGTATTTACTGGAGAGAGAAACAAATCCCATTTTGGTATTTGCAAGACATGTAGTCTAGCTTGGTTATATGTAACCAGGTACAAGCGTGAGAAGCAGCCACAGTCCAGTAGATCATGTGGGATGTTTGTTGGCCTTGCTCACAATTTCAACATTATTTTAAAAGCAGTAGAAATTTATTTTCATATTTACATTTCAAAACTCCTAGACTGTCTAAAGTATAGAGAAAGGTTCAAAGAAGAATAACACTAGTGATGGGAACTATAATGAAGGTAATAATTTATTCCAGAATTCTAGGAGAAAGGATGGTTCCTTGAACCAGTGTGGCAACAGTAGGTATGGCTATAAAAAAGTAGCCATCTGCTTTATTTATTCAGTAAACATTTTTAGAGTGCCAACAGTGTTCCAAGCATTATTCTGGGTGCTTGGAATATATCAGTGAATAGAAACAGGCAAATGCCTTGTTTTGATAACTTATTCTGGGTGATATAGGAAGTCATTGGAGAGTTTTGTGCAGAGGCGTGATGTGTGAAATATTTTTACAGGATCCCATTGCATGCTGTGTTGGTATTAAGTGAAACAGGAAGAAGCATGAGATGACTCTTTGAGTTATCCAGGAGGCGAAGTTGTGATTGCGGATGCTATGAGAAGTGATCATGTATGGATTAGTGAACAGCCTCGCATCAGGAGTATAGCAGAGGGTTAAGTGAAGAGTGATTCCCCAGACTCTGACTTGAGCAGATATTTTATACAGTACCGTTTCCAATAAATATATAGGGCATTATAAAGGTCATGTTTCAGTTGGGAAAAATAATGATTCTGCTTAATGTTGAAGTTCCATTATGATATCCAAGAATATATTTGCAGGAAGTAGTTGGTTTCACAGGAGGGACTTGAGAGAGTTTGGGCCTAGAATATCATTTAGAGGACTGTTACTATTAGGTTATAACTAAACTTCACTCTTTGACTGTTTGGGGGGTGTATCATAAAGTAGAAACTAAGACTGATCCCTAAGAAATTCCTATGAGGATTAGGTGTAAGAGAAGGAATGAACAATGAGGCAGAAAGAAAATCAATTTGTTCTAACATTGCAAAGAACTTTTTTTAAGGATTTTAAGATCTGTTTTTGGTCTACAGCAAAACTGAAAGGAAGGTACAGAAATATCCTATATGCCCTTGCTCCTATACATGCATAACCTACCCCATTAACAGCACACCTCATGAGAGTGGTGCGTGTTAGAACTGATAAATTTACTTTTCCAGATCACAATCTCCAAAATCCAAAATTATACTAAGGTTTACTCCTGATGTACATTTTGTGGGTTTGGACAAATATGTAATGACATGCATCTATCATTATGGTTTCACACATAGTATTTTAAGTGTCTATTCTTCCTCTCCCCAACAAACAACCATTTTTTTTTATTGTCTCCATGGTTTTGCTTTTATTATAATGTTATATAGTTAGAATCATACAGTATGAAGTCTTTTCAACTAGTAATAACCATTTACCTTTCTTTAATCTGTGTCATTTTATGGCTTGATACCTTATTTCTTTATATCACTAAATAATATTTTATTGTCTGGATGTACCATAGTTGATTTAATCATTCACCTACTATAGGGCTGGTTGCTTCTGAATTTTGGCCACTGCGAATAAAGCTGCCATAAAGTTTGTGTGCAGATTTTTGTGTGGTCATATATTTGAAGTCCCTTGGGTAAATGCCAGGGTACAAGATTGCTGATCATATGGGAAGAGTTTAATTTTGTAAGAAACTATCAAGCTGGCTCCCATATTGGCATATGCCATTTTACATTCCCAGCAGCCCTGAAGGAGAATTTCTGCTGCTCCATATTCCCTGCAGTGTTTGGTGGTGTCAGGGTTCTGTATTAGGGCCATTCTAGTAAGTTTGTAGCTTATATCTCATTGTGTTAGTTTGTATTTTCCTATTGACATGTGATATAGAACATTATTTCATATACTTATTTGCCATATGTATATCTTCTTTGATAGAGTATCTGTTAAAGTCCCTTTGGTCCATTTATTGAGTTATTTTTAAATATTTTAGAGTACGATCCTTTATCAGATATGGCGTTTGCGAATATTTTTCCACTCTGTTTTATAGTCCACTTAATTCGATATTCTCCTCACTAAACAGAAGTTTTAAGTTTTAATGAAATTTAGTTAATTATTTCTTTCATGGATCATGTTTTAGATGCGGTAGCTAAAATGTCATTGCCATAGCCAAGGTCTTCTAGGTCTCCCCTGTGTTACCTTCTTGGAGTACTACAGTTTTGCATTTTATACCACATTTAGGTCTATAATTCATTTTGTGTTAATTTTCACAAAGGGTATAACTGGATGTCCAGTTGTTCCAGTAAAATTTAATGAAAAGACATTTTTTTTTCTTCATTGTATTGAGTCTACTGCTTTATTGATGACCAGGTGACTACAGCTGTGTTTATCTGCTTCTAGACTCTATTCTGATCTATTAATCTATTTTTTTTTCTTTTACTAATACCACACTGACTTGGTGACTGTGGTTTTATTTTTATTATTTTTTTAAGATTATTTTATTTATGCATCCAAGCTGGGGTGTAGGCCAGAGGTGTGGAGGGGATGAGAGGATTCACCAGGGAGCAGAATAGATAGATCGACTGAAGTACACTGCTGAGGGGAGCAGCGGGCAACACAGGAGAGGTCTGCTGTGCCATGTGGGGAGCTCCCTGGCCGGGTATCAAATTCGTGTTGCAGTGGCTCTGGATAGCTTCATGGCGCTGCCATTTAACCCGTTGCATCACCAGGGAGGCCCGGTGACTAGTTTTATGTTAAGTCTTAAGTTAGGTCACACCTCCAGGTTTATTCTTCACCTTAAATATTGTGTTGACAATTCTGGGTCTTTTTACCCCTCTATGTACACTGTAGACTCAATTTGTTAGTATCCACATAATCACTAGTTGGGTTGGGAGGATTATTTTTCCCTGAGCACTGTTTTAGCAAACAATAACAAGGACAGAAAAGAATAAATGGTATTTTAAAAATGTTGGTGCTTTGATTATTTGACAATTAGAAATCTAGTGGGGTATTGGGGTATAAGGCAGATTAAACAGGTTTGGGAAATTTGAGAAAAGATACTATAAACAAGTCTTTGACCTTATGAAGGGAAGATAGCCAGAGGGAAGTAGTCACTAGGATACGCCTTGGGTCCAGGACTCCCTTCGGGTTCATCAGCACTACCAAGTTCTTGGTATATCACCTGTAAAATACAGAAAATATAAAATTCTTGAATTTCTCTCTTAAAAGCTACAGAACTGAAAATCTTAAGGAAAAACAGTATAAAGGAAGAAAAATATTTGGTCAGCAGCTACATCCGTTTGTGGATCCTTGATCTACTGTATGAAATTTGTGCTAGTAATTAGTTACCTATTTACTTTGAGGCTCACTTAGTTATAAAATGGGGGAAATAAAATCACTTTATGGAGTTACTGAATGTATAAATGAAGTAATCCCAGGTGTTTAGCAAAGTATCTGGCACATGATAAGTATTCAATTAACAGTAGGTTTCATTGTTATAGAATTCCATCATGAAGCAGCATCATATGATGTGACATATGATGTGATCTTCCTGATGACTTCACGATTCCTGCTAAGCAGGACTCACCTCACCTTGCAGCTGTTGCTACTTCATATTTGCTTACCTTTGGTTTGTTCTCGTATCCTTGATTCAATTGCCCTGGTTAGAGAGTAAATTGGGTATCCTGAGGTATAGAGGATGTCCAGTAAGGTAGCAGTGATAATTTTGTAAACATCTTTATTGAAATAAACACTCTATATGGATTTTCTATTCTAGACCTTTCATAGAAAATAAATTACATAACATGTAATCCAGTGACTTGCCTCTTTCACTTAGAATAATGTTTTCGGGCATCATCCTTGTTGTAGCATGTATCATCATTTAATTCCTTTTGATTGTTGGATGATATCACATTGTGTGCATATCCTCTATTTTATTTGTCCATTCATCAGATGATAGACATTGCATCGGTTTCTATTTTTTGCCTATTGTGAATAATGCTAATATAACATTCATGTCATGTTCTGTGTGACATATGTTTTCATTTACCTTGGATACATAGTAAGGCATGGGGCTGCCCAATTAATAGTAATTGTACATTTAACTGTTTAAGCAATCACCTGGGATTACTTCATTTATACATTCAGATGTTTTTCCACAAAGTGGCTATTGCATATTAATTTCCAAAATCAATGTACGTAAGTTCCAGTTTTTCTCTATTTCATCATATGTTGTCTTTTTAAATTATTGTTATAGCTGTCTTAAAGTGGGATTTCCCTGTAGCTTTGACCCACATTTACCTGATGATTAATGATGATAAGCATCTTTTTGTGCTTATTGACTATCTGCAGATCTTCCTTAGAGAAATGTCTAGTCAAAATATCATTTTTTCAAAATATTTTTCATTTTTGTGAAGACTTATTTCTTTGTTACAACATTGTTATTTATTTTTACATAGAAAAACTGGGGTGTAGGCCAGAGGTGCCTGGGGTGAGAGGATTCACCAGAGACAGAGTTGGGAGTAGAGCAGGCAGATCTACTGAAATGCTGTTAAAGGGAGCAGCGAGGAAGACAGGAGAGGTCTGCTACACCATGTGGGCTAGCACCCTGCCTGGGGATCGAACTCACATCCTCTATTTTATTTATCCATTCATCAGATGATAGCCATTGCATCGGTTTCTATTTTTTGCCTATTATAAATAATAATAGGCAAATTCGACCGACGGCGCGGTGGTAGCATTGAGACCTAGGCCACCAGGGAAGCCCTTATTTCTTTTTTTTTTTTAAATTGGGTATTTTGCCTTTTATTATGAGGTTGTCCTTATGTATTATCTTTATTCTAGATGCAAATCCATGATCAGATATGATTTGAAAAGATTTTCTCCCATTTTGTGCAGTGTGATTTCACTTTCTGTGTGGGTCTTTTCCTCTGATCATTGAAAAATACATTGGTCACTAAGATCAGCAACTGAGAATTTATGGATGACTCTTAAGCCAGTTTATAGCAACTCCACACGCTCAACTGCTTTTTTCAGGATGCAGGAATTAAGTGATTTACATAGAGATGAAGTTGCATTTATGAAACAGATTTACTCAGCATTAAAGACCTTTTCCCTCCTTGGGTCTCCCACAGTGGCGCTGTGGGGTCACATCAGGTGTTTCACGGAAGCTGCGGGCTAGGCCCCCCATGCCCTTTACCAGTGGTCTTCTTGAAATTATTTACGGGCTAAAATTCACTGGAGGGAGTACAGAATGTATAACTGTCATCGCTGCCAGTTCCTGTATGAAAAGTAGCTTCCCTACTTATAATGCTGTCTCCTAACTTCCTGTTTACCGTTTGATACAAAAACGAGGAGAATACCCTGAATATCTTGATCACTTATGCCAACTTCAGTTTAACTAGGTTTCAAATAGGAGTGCTTCACTAAGTAAATTATTCAAGGTGATTCAAGAAAAATATATAGCCAGGCATTCCACTCTAAGAAAGAGCATCACAAAAGTATTAACAGCCTTCATCTGAAGAAACGTGGAAGGTTCCAGTTCTCATTCCATTGATCACAGGCTGAAAAACAAGATCTTGATAATCAGCACTGGTGTGGCTAGGAAAGCTTTAGAGCCAGATTCAATTGAAGATAGAAATTTTGCTTTGACTTGTTGCTAACTCGCTTTGGGAATTTATGCAGCTGGCTTACATGTGACTTTAGCTTTGCTCTTCTCCAAAGTAGTAATAATGACTTTCCTAGTGGGCAGTGTAGGTTCTTGGCACCACTAACTGGAAAGCCAGAGGCTTGGAAATTAGGTGTTTTGTTTTTGAAGGAGCCTAGTCTTCTCTATATGGACTAGTTTTTTCCAGTTTTAGTTCATTGTCTGTAAGGGAATATGTTCTTCATGCTTAATAGTTGATATTAGTTACTAAGGTCTTGAATTAATGGAATGTGCTTTTTAAGTTATAATTATCTCATCTGAAATAAGTGGTTAATTAAACAAATCAGAATGTACCTCGGGATGTATTGATATGATCCATGTCTAAGTCTTTAAATGATTAGCCAAACATTAGGGGGGTGAAATATAAACATGCTGTAATTATCAAAATCTAACCTCTGTAACTCCCTTCCCCGTCCTGTTTGTTCCTTTCAAATTAATTCTCCACATTCTCTTTGTGTGATCTTTCTGAAATAGAAATCTGGTCACATGGATGTTGGTAGCACCCAATAAATACCCACTGCCTGCCTGATAAAGACCAAGATTCCTCAGTGTGGAACATGTACTCCACACACCTTGGAAACCTGGCACCTCTTTCTCTCTCTGTGGCTAGTCGGGGCTCTACACCTGATGCACTAGTAACAATCGACTGCTCACTATGTTTTCCCCAATGCTGTTTCTTTGTGGAATGTCCTTCTTTGCTTCAACTATATTTTAAAACTCAACTCAAACCCTTTCCGTTGAGTCTCTGAGTCAAACATGGAGTTTTATGTTTTGCTATGGTGTGCATATAACACCTTTCGTGTTCATACATGTCTTTAACTTTGCACTTAATCCATTTATTAAACTTTGTTTTATGTGTCTCCATTTCCTTTTGTACTTGAATATCTCTGAGTACAGAGAAGGTCTTTGCCATCCTTTCATTGGTAGCTCCAAATATTGCACAGGAATCCCACAAACATACTAGGTTAGGTTCTTTTGCTAAGCAAGATATATGTAGTCATCACATTTTTGCAATAACATGGTATGGTTGTTATTGGCATTTATGGTTTATTAGAGAAAACAGATTTAGCATAAATAATTCCTCAAGCTCATGTAGTGATCACATAGCAATGTCTGTTCTCAACTGTCTCACTTTAAAGCCAAAGTGTTTGCTGTCCTCTTGTCTTATTCTACCTGAAATAACATTTCACATTAACTATCTAAGTAAATTCTCATTGATTTCATTAGTTCTGCCTGTAGACATGCTCCTTCCTAACCATAAGCTGTCATTGTTTAACCATATTTTATTTTTTTAAAAAAGATTTTATTTATTTATTTATTTTAAGATTTATTTATTATACATACAAGCTGGGCTACAGGCCAGAGGCGCGGGGTGGTGAGAGGGTTCACCAGAGACAGAGCAGGGAGCAGAACAGCCAGATGGACAGAAACACACTGCTGAGGGGAGCAGCGGGCCAGACAGGAGAGATCTACCGCGCCATGTGGGAATCTCCCCAGCTGGGTGTCGAACTTGCATTGCCACTGCCGACAGGTCAACAGCCAGCACTTAACCTCTGCGCCACCAGGGAGGCCCCAGATTTTGTTTATTTATACGTACAAGCTGGGGTACAGGCCAGAAGCGTGGGACGGTGAGAAGGTTCACCAGAGACAGAGTGGGGAGCAGAACAGGCAGATCAGAAATACACTGCTGAGGGGAGCAGCGGGCGAGGCAGGAGAGGTCTGCCGCACCATGTGGGATTCTCCCCGGCTGGGCGTCGAACTCACTCTCTCTCTCATTGCCGCTGCCAACAGCTCCACAGCACAGCGCTCAACCGCTGCGCCACCAGGGAGGCCCCCATATTTTAATTTTAATCTGTATTTTTGTTTCCTTATTCTGTACTTCATTTCTTGACAGGTGTCTGTATGGAAACATTACTTCCTCCAATTTTATCCAGCATTATCATTCAGCTCCTAGTCTGATTAATCTAATTTATCAATAATCATAATTATAAATCTGATGCTTTTTTTCAAGACAACTCTATTTTATAACATTCCTCCTGCCAGCAGAACAATCTTCACACTACTCAAATACCATCTTTTCTATAAAACTACCAGATCCCCCCAGGCAAACAGTTCTTAACTTGTAGTTCCACTAAAATACTATGATTTGCTTAACTGTAATCATCATACTGCATTGAAATTATCTTCTCCTTGTACTGGAAGTTGTCATGAGGATGACACCACATTGCATTGTGACCCACATTTTTGAAATGTAGAGGGCACTCAAAATGGTTGTAGAAAAAATATGAAATAAATGTGATGCTAAGTTTTGGTGTATAGAAACATGGAAACCTAATACTAATAATAGTTTATTCCTTTTAAATTATACAGTATATAATCATAGAACTATAATTGTTTTTACCATCTATTTATATACATATATTTATAATTATAGTTCAATAATAATTCATTCACATAGTCTTATGCTGAAATTTAGACTCATCAAGGAAAATTCCTGTGTTGTTTACACTTCTTTCATAGGTTTTATAGTGGTATTATTTTGAAAATGTCATAGGATTTTTGGATGATGAGATGAAAATTTGTTGACATTTGGATCTGTATTCCCTCTGCAAAGTGTAGACTACTACATCCAAGAAAAACTCTGGAGAGGCTTCTTAAATATCAAAGAGTACTTCAATTATATGTTGTTTAGATAAGAGTTAAATATAAAATTACATTAAATGAACTTCAAAAGAAGTGTACAAGTTGATTGTTTATACTTTAAAGACAAGACAACTCAAATATAAATACAATTCTCAGTGTCAACAATGAATAGGGCAAATGGGTGACAAAATTCTGCATAAAAATACCATATTCTGATATTTCACAAAGAGTATATTTTACTTTACATAAGTTAGCAACTGTTAGGCTAACCAGTTCTAGATTTCATTGTAGTCTTGACTCAGAGGAAATGCAATCACAAATCAGACCACTGCACTGTGTGTCACTGAGTCTAACATGGGGTTGCTTTGTTACAGCAAAGAGTGAAGGTGAAATAATGGAGATCTGGGGATCTGAAGACTCTAGAAACCTCCCCCTGGAAAGTTTGAGAAGATTCCAGCAAAGAATCGTGGTGAAAGGTAGGCTCAACATTTGTCTGTCTTCTTTCAAATGTGTTCTGTGAAGCTCATTCACCTTTGCAGGTAGAAGACAAGACACCTCTCCCCCTCTACTTTCTAGATTGTACCTTCTTATTCCAAGGTAAGCAATTTTTACATGAAATTCTAAGCTAAGTATGCCTTTGTAAGCACGTGACTATGGATCAAGAAACTAATTTTTAATTTAATGAAAATAATATCTTGTTTGGAAGATTAGTTTTGATGCTGTTTAAGCTATCTCTGTAGTTCATTCGCTTGAAATTATGCTCAACTGTCAGCTCCTATGCAAAGGATAACCAAAAAAAAAGGGCTCAAACCTGAGTTTTTTAATCTCTCAAATTGCTCAAAGGAAAAAAAAAATCATTGTTAGAGAAAGCCAAATTTAAATATCCAGTATTATGGTAAATCCATTGTGAAGATGAGTTTTCCTTCTGTCCCCTCTCCATATAAGGAACATTACTAGAGAAATAATACTTGTATATTGTAACGTACCAATATTACATTAATTTGTTACATGAAAAATAAGTTTAACTGAAAAATCTAGGGAAAGATAGACCAATATTTATGTCATTGGACTACTGCTAGAATTAAAATGTGATACAGAAAACAGTGGCCTCATACAGTATATTTTCAGTGAAACCCTCAGTTTCTCTAATAAGAAAGTATCCTTATCCAGAAACCTTCCAGGTCTGTCTACTTTATGAAAAGAATTACATTTATGGATCAGGAATAGTTATCTTTGACATAATAGCCTTCACAAGGAGTTGTTTGAAGAGTTTAGTGAGAAGATAAAAGCACCATAAATATTCTGTTCTAGATATTATAAATAATGATGTTGATTTTAATAATTAGTATTTACCTGCATATTTAAACTCAGACAAGGGCCTCCCCAGTGGCGCAGCGGTTAGGTGCTGCGCTGTGGGGCTGTCGGCAGCGGCAACACGAGTTCGACGCCCAGCTGGGGAGATTCCCACATGGCGCAGCAGACACCTCCTGCCTCTCCCGCTGCTCCACTCAGCAGCGTGTTTCTGTCGATCCGCCTGTTCTGCTCCCCACTCTGTCTCTGGTGAACCCTCTCGCTGCCCCACGCCTCTGGTCTGTACCCCAGCTTATATGCATAAATAAATAAATCTTTAAAAAAAATAAACTCAATCAAGCCAGTAGACTTATGAAAAATATCAACTGAGTAAAATACTATTGGGAAAGTTCTAGTTCAAATATATGATGTTCTTTTCCATCCTAGTAATCAGGTTCAAAGAGATTGGTCCACCTTGTACTTTATTTCTGGTATCTGATTACTTACTCTGCATTCGTGTGTAATTTTTTTTTTTTTTTTTGTCTTTACACCTTTTCTTTCTCTCTTGCTAAGTCATCTGTACAGACTCAGGAGCCCATTTCAGGGGTGCTGCTACTTGCCTCCTTCTCTGAATCAACTGCATAATTTTGGCTCCCAGATTTTCTCTTGCTTTCCTTAAACTGTTTATCTGAACTGGCCTGCTATTTTGAATTGATCTTTTTTATTCTGACTACTTATTTTGCCAGCCAGATGTTTTCTTTCTGTCTCACTGAGCTGATTTTGGCTAATTTTCAGGGGCAAGTTTAACTCCAGTCTACCTTTGTGCTGGCATAAATATGGACATGCAGACACACACACACACACACACACACACAGAGAGAGAGAGAGAGAGAGAGAGAGAGAGAGAGAGAGAGAAATTTGCCTGCTCTTCCAAGCTAGATTGACCAACTAAATATGGAGGTGTTTTTTTTTGCACAGTAGCATATATCAGCACTTAATATTACTAAATCTAGATTCTTGCTCTGCAATCTGAGCTTTTTAAATTCTTGTATTAGTTATTTGTTAGGTGTGTGCTTGCTGTATATTTTACATAATGATCTTCTACACTTACATATAAAAACTCTTCAATTTGAGATTGAAAATAAAACATAGCATTTAAGAGTTTGGACTTTGTGTCAAAGCTTCTCACTCTTATACCAGCTCTGCCACTTAAAAATCGTGATAATTTGACTAAATTATATAATTTTTCTGTCTTAACTCTGTCATTTCTAAAATGAGAATTTTCATATCATTGTAATGATGAGTAAATGCATATAGAAAGCTTTTAGGGCACTGTCTGCACACAGTAGTCAGCAAGTATGGATTATTTTTTATTTTATAGTATTTATTTGCTCAAAACAGATATGAGTATTTAAAAGATAACCCAGATCAGTATAATATTAGAAGAGATTAATAGTTTGACTTGACATATTCACACATGACATTGTAAATGTGGCATTATTACCACAAGTTCCCTAACACCCAGTGGAATCATGAAATCGATTTCAGGGAGTCTATGAACCATATTAATAAGAAATAGTTATATTACTTCTGGTACTTAGTAAATAATTTGAAAAGCTATGTTCTATTCAAGTATATTGTTAAATCATTTCCTCGTGATGGCAAAATACGCTATTTTATTGTTACAACTTAATCATGCTGAGTAACATTTATTTTTATTTCCTTAGTGTGGGCATTTTGTTATAGGTTTATATCTATTTATATATATTCTGTTTGATAATTCTTACCTCCATCCCAGTTTTAGAAGTTATAAAGAACATACAACATTGGATTAGTTTAAGATGCACAGCATAGTGATTTGGTGTATGTATATATAGCAAGAGATTACTGCAAGAACTTAGTTAACATCTGTCACCTCACACAGATAAATATTTTTGTGTGTGTGATGAGAAATTTTAAGATCTTTTAGAAACTTGAAGATATCCAGAGATCTTATGTATTATTTTCACTTGTTTTTCTGCATACTCTGATTTCTTTATTAAGGCACTTTTGGATCCTATCTGATAGGAAGATAAAGTCTCCATGTCTTTGTGGTCAGATACGGGAGTTGTTGTTCTCCCCTTATGATGTCCTGGTCCCTTGAATTTTCAAGTTGCCACGTTATGTTTTTCTCGGCCTATTTTGCTGCTTTAGATTTCCATGCATATTTTTAAATATTTGTATCATAACTTTCACATTTGTACTACTACTACTTTTCCATAAGGTGACGCTGTGGTTTTATTTGATAAGGTCTAGAGAGCTGAAACTGCAACTGCTAAGCCAGGGGCTGGGGAAGGGGTCTGTAGACAGCCAGTTGCTGCTTTGAATGTGCTGGGAATAGGGTTGGCGCCTGTTTATTGTACCACCACCATCTCGCCTCTGTGGGGTTCCACCTCCAGTCTCTGCTGTCTGTATGCTTTCAGTTTGCTTCAGGAGGTCAGCACTAGTCATGAGGTGTGGGCGACAGGGCATATGGCCCAATCACTGGCCTTAATCTTTGTACTGGGGACCCAGCCCAGTGGAAGTCACACATTTCCCCCAGACAGGGGTGTGCTCCGCAATGCTCAGCCCCCCTTCCCCAGGCTGCCTGTTGGCGGAGTAGCAGTGCTGCCATTTGCCCCAGACCATAGCCTCCCAGCATTTATTTCTGCACACCCATTATCTAATGAAACTCGAAGAACTCATGCACTTTTTGATGTGATGGACACTTTTCAGTGTGCGGAAACATTGGATCTATATTTCTATCCTCCCCCTCTCTAGATATCATGTTAATATCTCTAGCTTTCTAGATTTATCCCTTATCTCTATGTAGTTGAATGGAAGGTCATACTCAGCAGCACCATTCCTTAGAATTTCCTGTTGCTCTATATCCTCACTTTTATTTGGTGTTAACTTTTTATTTTTCCCCAAAGTTATTGGTATGTAATGTCCTAATGTTTCAGTTAATGTACATTTTGCTTTATCAATAATGTTTGTTCATTTTCTTTCCCTATATTTTTTTCTTATTTGTAATCCTATGTAGTTTTAAGATAGCAACCTAAAATAAATTATATTTATTACAAAAATTATTTTATTCTATATTGCAGCTTTTATTTTCATTTTTTGGGGGGAGGGTCACATAATCAATATAAATTCTTATCAAACTATTTCCTAATTCATTTTATATTTTAAGAAATCCTTTTTTTTTCTGTTTCAAGAAATCTGCTTCTGACCTGATTCCATAGATCCCAATATTTTATTCTAAAAGGAAGGATTTTTCTTTCACCTTTAAAGGTTTAATTTATCTAAGATTGATTTCTATGAGAATTTGTTCTAATTCCATTTTCTTTTCCATATGTTTAATCAATAGTTTTGGATGGCTTACTGAAAGATCCATAGATTACCTTAGTATAGTAATGTAAGCCAAGTCGTAAAGTTTCTGTCAATGTGTGGATTTGATTATGGCCTTTTTATTCACTTCTACTGTTTTCTTTTTAAATCCCTATATCAACATTATACCACCTTTATCCCAACTTTATTATAAATAATGTTGGGATAAGAGCAAATCTGATAAGGACAAATTTCCTTTCTTAAGTATTCTGCCTTGGATGTTCTTAGCTCTTTGTTACTTCATATCAATTTCATATCAATTTGCATTTAATGTCATATTTATTAATCACTAAATTATAAAAACACCAAATAAAAAGAAACTGATGATCATATCCTAAGTTATGAAAAACACCAAATAAAAAAAATTGATAATCATAGCCTAGAAAATAAACATCTAATTGAACCTATAGATCAGTTTGTGAAGAGCTGATGTGTTGAAGATAATGATATTATTAAAAAATATATTTTTCAAATATCTTCTGGTTCTAGTATATACAAACTGCTATTAAAATTGCATATGCTGATTTTCTCAGAAACAAACTTAATTCTAATAATTGGTTTATAAATTATTTTACCTTTTCTCCATAGACAATAACATCCGTTTGAGTCATCCTTTCCGTTACTTTCAGTTATTTCTCCTACCACTAACTATATAAGGTGGGGTTTATTCAGTACAGTTTCTTCCTTCAAAGGAGCATCTACAGTGTCCCCCATTTATTCTATGTGTTTACATATAAACACACATGCACCTATATGCATATCTGTGTGTAAACACATTTGTATATACATGTACATATTATACATAAGCACATACGAATTCATATGCATAGTTACTGAATTTCCCCTTTGTTTCTAGTTTTAGTTTTAAAATTTTTTAAATTATGACCAAATACTGAGTGTTATATAATTTTTATTCTTTGAAATGCTTCTCTGTTAATGGGATATTACAGTAATTGCTTGTTTACTAATAAACCAATTTGGATAAACCTAAATTTTACTTTGATGAATTCACCATTATAAATTTGATTAATTCAGTCTGCTTTTATTTTATATTTTTCATCTACAGTGAGAAAATTAAAGTTTTGGTTTCTCAATCTGTGCTTGACCAACTTTAGTTTCATAGTTACACTGACCTTGGGAGAGAGAGGACTCTAGGAATCTTTCCTCTTTCCTGTCTGCTGGGCATTAATCTGGCGTGATCAAGCCTCATACCCGAGGAGCCGCTTTCCTCGTTGTTACACCGTAGGTCAGTTTTGCCTGTTTTTATACAGTTATGATCTGGTGTCTCTATTTTTGCCTTTTCATTCTCATGTGAGATTCTTCCATGTTGCTTGCAGCTGATAGTTCATTGATTCCTGCTCTTGGGGGCTGTGTGTGTGTGTGTGTGTGTGTGTGTGTGTGTGTGTGTGTGTGTAATTTGACTTTCCTTTCATATTTCTTAGAGTTTTTTTCAGCAGGGAAGGTGAGGCAAGTAATCTAGTCTTCTGTGCTAGAGATAGAAGTTTAAATTCATTTAACTCACTTGGATATGGCCTCAAATTCACCAGGGTTTTGAGGCCCAATTCAATAAATGTTTTTCTTCTCATATCATAGCTTTTAATCTCATGGCAACTTTTGGCAGTCATTTACTCCTTCTAGAAACACTCCTATCCCTTATCTGTCATGTTTTTTTTTTTTTGTTGTTGTTGTTTTTGTTCCACTGGCTACTCTGTGACAGACTCTTTTTTCATTATCAGATCACTGAATTTTGGATTGGATCATTCCCCTGGTGTTCTGTATACCATTCTGCTCCAATTTTTTTTAAATAGTCTGTATGGTCTTGAAGATGTATATATCTGTGTTTCTGTGTATTTTGTTGGAGACAAATTCCTGCTCTTGGGGGTTGTGTGTGTGTGTGTGTGTGTGTGTGTGTGTGTGTGTGTGTGTAATCTGACTTTCCTTTCCTTTCATATTTCTTAGAGTTTTTTCAGCAGGGAAGGTAAGGCAAGTAATCTAGTCTTCTGTGCTAGAGATAGAAGTTTAAATTCATTTAACTCACTTGAAATGGCCTCAAATTCACTAGGGTTTTGAGGCCCAATTCAATGAAATGTTTGTGTGTGTGTGTGTGTGTGTGTGTGTGTGTGTGTAAAACAATCTTTTTACTGAATTCCAAGTTTTTTATCCAACTGCTTATAAAAAATTCTCACTTGGATGTAAGCTTCTCAAATGTATTATAGCCAAAAGAGAATTCTTGATTTCTTCTGGTTTCTCAGTTTAGGACTTTACACATGCTTTCAGGAATTCTTTGGACTTTTTCTTATCCTCAGTCCTCATCTAAAATATTGCCTGAAGTGACTGACTTTTCCATTCTTATTAGTGTGAGTGTTTTACTTTATAGCAATTCTCACAGCTCACTATTACTGTACCTATTTCTCTTTTCATTTTATTCTGTCTTGCATATTTCTAAACAAGTTCCATGGGTTAAGATTCATATGTCTTCATTATTGCTGTACTCCTAGGACTTGTCATAATCACAATTAACAGCACCAGGTAGACATTTATTAAACATTTGTTGAGTGAAAGATGCTATTGTTTTTGAAGTCTGCTGCAGGTTGCAGTAAAGAATGTTAAATTCTTAATAACTTTGACAGCAGAGTAATAGCAGAAAAACTATAGATTCTACTTAAATATGATTCTGCTTAGATAATCTAAATATTTTAAGATGCATTTCTCATCTTGTCCTGGTTCACTCCAGAGACCTATATCTTGCCTATGATGACGCATTATTTAGAAGTACATGGAAGTACACACTACATAGAAGTAGTGTGACTTGAAATCAACTCAAGAATATTGACAAAAACTCAATATTGTTGTGCTGTATAAAGAGGAACTGTGAAAAGGGAATGGATTCTACTTGTTAATAAACACTCTTGTGAGAAAGCATTTTCATATGCATTTCCATCAAAGAAAAATTTCAGAATTGACTATCAAAGATAATGTGTTTATTGTCAGATATAAGGCAAATTCAGAAGATTTTTTTTATTAGTTATGGGAAGTCTTTTTATTGAAATTTAGTGTTTGAGCAGAATTGAACTTTACTATTTTTTTCCAAAGATTTATTTATTTATGCATACAAGCTGGGGTGCAGGCCAGAGGTGCGGGCCAGCGAGAAGGTTCACCAGAGACAGAGTGGGGAGCAGAACAGGCAGATGGAGAGAAACACACTGCTGAGGGGAGCAGCGAGCGAGGCAGGAGAGGTCTGCCGCGCTCTGTGGAAACCCAGGCCGGGCGTCAAACTCGAGTCGCTGCTGCCCACAACTCCACAGCGCCAACACTTAACCGCTGCACCACCAGGGAGGTCTGAACTTTACTGTTTAATTTTGTAGCACATGTTAAATTTACTTCAGTTTGTTTAGGAGCTCATCTTTTGGATTTCTGTGTGACCGGGAACGACAACTTGTAATCCTTGTAAAGACTGGTTTTAAATGAGAGCTTTTTCAAAGAACCAAGCTAAGGCCCACACCTGTTAGGCCTGGCTGACAGGGAGGCTACATTGGACCCTGGAACTGTGCTGCACAGACAGCACGACTCCGAGCACAGGCCCTGACTATCATGTGCCAAGTTATAGTTATGATTTTCCAGTGCTATCCACCAGAATAAACTCCAGAAATAAAGTGCATGATGCAGCTAATGCTAACACTGCAGTTGTCATCAGCAAACCATGAATTAGTTTTTGCATGGTCAAGATATAGCTAAGTTTCTTTTAATTGCTTAATGTAAATTTCAATATAAAAATAAACATAACTGAATAAAAAATGAAATTGAATTTTACCGTTAAAATTTCCTGAGAACGGGGAGAGGGGAGCACAAGGGACTGTGGGATGGTACACGGGTGAATTGGTGGTGGGAAACCTACGGGGAATATACAGTAATGTAAAAGACACAAATAAAAATAACAATTATAAAAATAAATAAATAAATAAAATTTCCTGAGGTAACATTGGTTGACAACATTCTACATGATTCAGAGGTAGAAGATCACACCCTTCAGGTGTGTGTTACCACACCACACCGACTACCAAGGACCCAAAAGTTCTCCCCCATAGTCCACTGTGCTCCCTGCCCTCTGTCTCCTCCCTGTTCCACCATCCTCAGGTCACCTCAGTCAGATTTCCAGGGTTTGTTACTGGTTTGGTTTTATCTGATCCTTTGGTTTTCCTATATCCCACATGTGAGTGAAATCATCTTGTATTTTCCTTTCTCCTTCTGACTTACTTTACTTAGCCCTCACCTGTTCCATCCATGTTGTCACAGGAGATTAGGGTTTACAAATTTTTTATAGCTGAGTATTGTCCTATTGTGCATATATACTATGGCTTCCTAATTCACTCATCCATCTTTGGGAACTTAGTTTGTTTCTATGCTTGTCTGTTATAAGTAGTGCTGCAATAAGCAGATTTTAGGATTTGTAGAAAATGTACTGCAATGAAATCATTTCATTTCAGTTTGTAGTTTGCTTATCAGAGGTAGGAACAGGGGGAGGAGAAGGAAAAAGAGGTGTGTGGGAGTAATCTCTTAGGAGCAGTAGTCATCTTATGAATATGAGGTACAAGTGTCTCTAATAAAACTATCAAATTTACTGCTCTGTCCAGAAAAGAAGAAATACTACTCCTAGTAAACCACTTTCAGTGCATTCAATCCTAAATTTTACTATATCTTGTCATAATTTTACAGTCAGAAATTATCTGCAACCACTAAGCTTATTTTGTTTCTCAGTGCCTGGGTCTGTGGGAAGTAAAGGCATAATAGCTGTCTGTCATCTGCGCTCAGAAGCACTGCTGTTAAAGTTAATGAGAGAAAGGTGAAACACCACTCCATCCTCCAGAATCAGTTTCTGTGTATTAAATACTAATTAATGTTATTTATATTCATTCTGTAAAAATTTCAGTCATAAAATAATCAGCAAATCCCATCTTATTTATAATTATATACAAAAAGATTTTTTATTTTATGAAACATCATTGCTTAGTGTAAGTTCAGATGAGTTCAGGTACCCCCGTCTAATGCATCGAGATCTTTATTCAAATTTGTTCACTTTTTGTAAGATGCTGGCGAGCTGCTTTGTGAATAACATGCCCGTGCAGGCGTTCAGTGCATGAAGATAACACAGTCCTGGCTCATAGTACTAATTAAGAAGCTGCAGTCCAGTCATAACTGTCTCGCTCATAGGGCATCCACGTGTGCCTATTTGTATTAAATTATTTTCAGTTGCGTATTAAGATAGATGCAGTGAGCTTACTGAACCCACCAATTTACAAGCTCAAATGAGAATATAAGACTTAGCGAATAAAGGAAACATGATGTAAAAATTAAAGATTATAGAATTTAAATAAAAACTGTTTATTGTTGCCTTGTACATTAGTGTGTTAATCATGAAATAATTTGCAGTAATTAACATTTCATTCTATTTTAATATGGCAACACCACAGGCTGAATTGTCTTTGTAATTTAACAGTGATTATATAGATTATTTTTAAAATGCCAAACATAATTATCAAAGGAAATTATAGCAAAATTTTTGATTTTTTAATTCTCACAGAAGGGTGTTTATTTTAGTCACTTGCTAAAATAACAATAAATACTTTCCATTTATGCATCTCCAACAAATGTGACCAATCTTATTGTGTATTGTTTTTTGGAATAATAGCATTAATTGCGAGCGTTTGATGAATAAGTGGACTCTCATTTTCATCAAATGGGCCAAGGATACGACTAGATGCTCTGGGCATTCTGCCTTTGTTTGTGAGAGCTGCTCCAAAATAATCCATGGAATCCTACTGACAGTACTTCACACACAAGACTGTATTTGTGTTCGCATGCGTGCACACACACATGCACAAAAACATGAAAAATAGTTTTCTCTTCAGCCATGGGAAAACAAACCAACTATATTGCTATGTATATAATTCACAATATTTTAAACAAATATGATTTAGAATTAGATTTAGGTAAATTAAGATAATAAAGATTATTATTTTTAGCAATTCAAAGTATGCTATAGGAGAAATGGAAAATGACAAAAGATGGAAAAATGTGCATAAAATTATATAATGAAATGAAACATAGAATTTTAGAGCAGAGAGTTCCAAGATACCCTAATTTAGTCTTTTCATTTATAAATAAGAAAATGTGACTTATAGCAGTCAACTGGTTTACAGAGCAGATAGCCATCTAAAGGGTCACCTGAACTTTAGTTTCATATTATTTTTCCTATTGTTTTCTTGCCTATCACTTACTTATTTTATGGCATTAACCCAGTGTTTTATTTCATTCCTTGATTCCATCATTCATTCAGTGTCCATTTCTACTGAACTATAAATTCTGTGAGGCAGAATCTTATTGTCTTCATCAGTGTATCATTAGAGTATTTTTGAATACATCTGTGATATGCTATGCCTCAGTCATTTTTAATTTTTTGTCGTGTGATAGAATTTCATGAATAATTCTTCTATTAACTGACAACTGGGATCTTCTGAGGTTTTTGCTGTGAGGATTCAGGTTGCTGTGAACATTCTGATACAAATCTTTCTGTCTACATATATTTTCTTTTTTATTGAGGAAGTAAATGTCAGGAAGAGGAATTCCTGGGGTAAAAGGCAATTTTACATTTAAATTTAAAAGATATTGCCATAGATTTTTCAATTTTTTAAATCATTTTACATCCTTGAAAGTAATGGTAATGCAGTACAATTCTGTATTCTTCTTCCATTATTTTTAATAATCTTAATTGTGTGTGAAGGGCCATTTTATTGTTTTAAGTGTCATTGTAAAGACAAATGATAGTGGACAATTTTTCTTATGCTTATTGGTCACTCTTATCTGTTCAGTTTTTGTGTCTCTTTAAATCGATATTTTTAAGTCATCTCTATTTTTTGGGTGCCCTGTGAACTGAAGTGGGCCCTAAATATAAGGCCTGGTAAATGTGGTTCTTGGCAGTGTGGTGGTTTCCTTTGTTTCACTGTTACCTGATGTAATTTCAGCATGCTTTTGATAGTTGTCTGGGTCTTTAAATTATATATGTATATATTGCCTATAGTCCATAATTTTTACCACATTAGGGTGAGAGGGATATAATCTACTTTGCCATTTTTCAATACTGGAAGTCAATATATTGCCTGAAATACTATGATCTTTGGTTTTTACAACATAGAGATTTTTTGGTTCTCTCTTGGATCTTATTCTTCAGTGATTTCTTTTCTTTCACTGTTCCTCCTAATATTGCTGTTGCACAGGCTTCCAGTATGGTCCCTACAGTTCCTATGACTTTTAAAACATCACTGCAAAAGTATTAATTACAGCCCCAAACATCTCCTATCTCATTATTTAACTTTGTATCAGTTATTACAGTGATTTCCTGTGCATCTCTATTAGATTTATGTCCCTCAAATTCTTATTGTCTCTTGGCCCAAATACAGTGTCACGTGACTAGTAGTCACTGTCATGGTCCCTGCCCTCTGGATTGGAGCCCTTCACTCTTGACCATTGCCAGGATCATCCTAAAATTTCTGGACTCTAAGGAGACAATCGTGGGTTTGGGAGCATTTTCTCGTCACAGTGGCATCTTAGCCTGCGTCTCGTGTCCTTGATCTCATTATTGATCACGTCCTTGACCTCTGAAATTTCAGAATCTTTAAGCAAGTGGCAGTAGTAATATAATAGCTTTACTCGATTTTATGCCCTGTGATCACCTCATTACTATATAATTATTTGCTCTCCAGATATTCCAGAGTCCCATTTTTATTTTACAAATGAGACATGTGCTATTTCATCCACAACTGTAGCCATCTTTATTAGATACTCAATGTTATTTAAGAAATTAATTTAGTTTTCAAAAATTTATTGAGCATCTGTATTATATAGGTGCTTAGAGAGATTGGGGAGAGACAAAAAATCTCTGCTTTATAGAATAAATGATTCTGCCACTCCCCCCCACAATTATTTGCCATAATTTTTAAATGGAAAAATAGCAGTAGGATTTTCTAGGATAAAGAAAGGTATAGTGATAAAGTTAATCACACGTCTCTAGATAATTGAGGAAGTTTTATGATTTTTCTCATTTTAGCAGTAATTTAGAAAATGGCCTTTGGAGAATAAAATTTCCATATCAGATCTTGGTGTTGCTGTTTCCAAGCTGTGTGACTTTGGACAAATTACTTAATTACACTTGTTTGCAGTTTTTTCATTGGCAAAGTAGGAGTCATAATGTCTTACAAGGATTGCTTTGATAAACACAGAGAAAGCCAGGAAGGCACAGAGCTGTGCACAGAGGCGGTGCCCAGCACTATTATAGTTATTTTTACTATGAACAACATTGCAAGTGGGGTGTTATTCATCATCATGGATGAAAGACTGAACTTCAGATACATTAGTTATTTAAACAGTTTTAACACTGACTATATGATAGAGTTGAATTCTAAACTAAATATTTACATGGCCATAAATGGCCAATTAGAGAGCAAAGTGATTAGTTTTTTAACTTCCTAACATGAAAGGTATCTTATATTTACAGCCATTTTATATTTAAATACTCATTTTGGGTATGATAAATTCCGGGTGATCAGTAAGTTCAGACATGGTCTTGACACTAAAAAGCAGTGTCCCAAAAAAATTTGTCTTGTTTTCCATTGATGTGTTGATGTGTTGTTTTCCATTGATGTGTTGTGTTCCATTGATGTGTTGAGTGAATCGTGTGTGTGTGTGGGAGGGGGGTTGGATGTCCAAATAAACTTACCTCCATTACACTTTAAAATATTGATCCATATTGTTTTTTAAGACTTCAGTTATTTTAGTTTCACAGCAAGTGTGAAATGAAGGTAGAGAATTTTCCATATATCCCCTGACCCTGCATAGTCTCCACCATTATCAATATTTCCCTTTAGAGCAGTACATTTGTTAAAGCTCATTAATGTACTTTGAAACATCATGATCACACCAAGTCCACGCATTATCTTAGAGTTCATTTTGGTTGTTAAATATTCTGTGAATATGGAAAAAGATATAATGACTTGTATCCATCACTACAGGATCCTACAGACTACTGACACTGCTCTAAAAAGGCTCTGTGTTTTGCTCCACATCATTAAAATTGAAATATAAAGTTTGCTTAGTTACTATTAAGTATTATGATTGGTATCGTAGACTGGTAATTTTAGAAATGATGTTTGTCATCCCTTTACTCTTTTAATTTTGAAGTAAAATTTATTTACTCTCACAATACATTGTATGTCTTCTGATATAGTGAATATAAATTATATTTTTCTTCAAAGGTTATTTCTGGTAATGTAGAGATCTCTTTGGATTTTAAATCATATTCAGAGAAAGAGGTACATTATGCTAGTACTTGCTACAAGTTTTTTAGCAGAAAAGATGAGTAACAATTGTCATCAATCTTCTTGTCCCAACAGTTCATTTTAATATTTTTCTATTTGGTTCACTAGTAGAGGTTCTACTAGGTCCATGTATTCATTTTCAAATTTCAATTTGAATCCTTCACACTAAATCATTTTGATGGTACATTTTTTCCCTTCAGAGATTAAAGAACATAACACTTGAATCAGTTTGAAGCAAATAATCCTCTTAATAAGAAGATAAAATCAGTCACAGTATGTCTCTGATTGTGGGGGGCACAAATGGGTTATATTAGAATTGAGTCAATGGTAGCAGCACAAGTCGATACCAAATTTCATTATATTTCCTTGAATTAATAGAAGTGGATTGCCAGTACCCAGTATTCTGCCAAACATGCATTAAGAACACCTTTATATTGTTAGTAAGAATTTACAATAAAGATTTATGTAAGTCATTAAGCTAATAATGATTTCTTTTTAATTGAAGCATACTAATTATAAAATTCTATGAGAATTTGTTGAGGTGTTTGCACTTTTAGAAAATGCAAAATATTGTTAAAACCATAGGTAAAACAAATGCATTAATACAACAGCATCTTATCTTTTCACTAGTTGTGAAAATAATCCTGAACATTTTAATTTCAAAAGGACTGATTTATGAACTGTATATTACTGGCTAAATAAGGTGCTAATATAATAATGTCCTCATGTATTAAAACATATGATTTTATATATGCTGACTATAATTACCTTAAAACTGCATTTGACAAATTAAGCCTAAGGTTTAATATCATCTGTGAATTTTTTATAGCAAGTACTATTTGAATATATCTAATTCACTGTCCATAATTTTATTTGTCAACATTTATACTCTATACTCTTTGTTTCTAATTGAGGAGAAAGGGAAAGCAGTTATTTTGGAGAAGAAATAAATGTAAATGTTCTCATGGCTTCCCCTTGCCCTTCTGAAATAGAATCTAGAGATTGGCATAATTCTGTCCTTAGATGTTTGGTGGAATCACAGGTAAGCGTGTCTGGCTCTTTGCCTTTCAGGTACTATACAGCTTGTCTCACTTTTTAAAACATTTTATATATATTTTACATCATTCTTCCTTTTTTATTGTTGTTGAATTGTAAGAGTTCTCTTTTTTTCATTCATTTTATTTATTTATTTTTTACAAAGTCTGCTTTCTTTTCTCAGGTGTAGTCCATTCTTTGTGAGTTTTGGCAGATTGTGTCTTTCAAATAATTGATCTGTTTCAGTGAGGTTGCCAATTTGTGGACATAGGGTTGTTATAACATTTCTGTGTTACCCTCTGTAGTAATACAGTCTCTTTTTCTCCATATGTATGCATCCACCTCTTGTTTATGTGGTTTTGAGAAATTAAATTTAATATTTGTCTTTGTAGCTTTATAGGTAAAAGTTTTATTTCTTTATTCAGGATTTTTTATTTCTGATTTTTTTATAGCTTGAAAATAATATGAGAGTCTTATGATTCCTTGCATATATTTTTCCTTTTATACTGTTTTGGGTCTCTGGTTTGGTGTCTGATATTAATTTGAGCAAATTCTTACTATTTTACATATTTCTCCTTCTGGCACGCACATTATGCATGTTACAACTTTTTGCAGTTGCTCCACAGTCGTGTTTTTGGGGGTTTTTTTGGTCAGTTTGTATATTTTCTCTTTGCTCTTTGGTTGTTGAGGGTTCTATTAATCTACGCGCTAGAAGAGATTCTTCCCTCAGTTGTGTCCAATCTAATAATATATGCACTAAAGGCACTTTGTTAGATTTTTTGATCTCTATATTTTCTTTTTGTTTCTGCTTCCATTGCTATCCATTCTTAGATGCTGTCTACTTCATCTTTTGTGTTCTTAGCATATGAATGATAGTTATTTTAAATTCCCAGTCTGAGAATGCCAACATGCCTGGTTTGGGTATTTGCTCTTTCTCATCAGACAGTGGTTTCTGCCTTTTGATAAACCTTGTAAATTTCTATCTGGATCACCGTAGTGATGTACTAAATGAAAGAAACTGCTGTAAGTAGGCCTTTAGTAAGTGCTGGTTAGGTGTGGAGGAGGGAAAAACACTACCCTCTGATGAGGCTGAGTCCTTTAGTGAGCCATGTCTCTGGACTGTGAACTGTGCATGTGCCTTTCAGTCTAAGAAAGTCTTGGGGGTCCTTATGTGGGACAGGATGACTACAGTGGGCTGTTGTTTGGTGTTTTCTTTCCTCTTCTTAGAAAGCTAGCTCTGGCTGGAATTGGGTATTTCTGTTCCCACAAGTCATTGAGGCTCTGATCAAACCCCAGCAAAGAAGACTCTTATTAATTAGTTTCACTGGTGGGCAGTGAAACTTCCTAAGAATGGTATACTCAGGTGCAATTTAAAAATGGCTCCTTTTCCTCTTCCTGTGCGACATGCTCCTGAGGATTTCTCTCCAGTATTTCCGAGAACCTTCTCTGTGAGCTCCTGGAAGTAAAACTCAAAGTTGTGTGTGTGCAGGGGCCCCACCTCTACTGATCCCCTTGGAGTTTTAATTCTTAGATTTGTTTGCAATGGACCCGCAGCAGTTTGTCAACTACACTTGAGGTTATTTCACTCTGGGACTGGTTCTGGTGGAGGTTTCAGCTAGTGAATTTCCGTTCTGTCAGCCGTGATTCTCTATTACCTGCCTGACTCTCCAGGCAGCTGTTTGGTCTGATATCTTAAGGAAAATTGTGAATATTTTAGTTTGTTCGGCTTTTCTCTTGTTGACAGATGGAGTAGTAACTTCCAAACTTCTTACATGTTCAGCTAAAAATCATCGGGAAATGTTAACATTTTATGTAGCTACCTAAGACTTTCAATGGATCAATTTTTATTTTGTCTTTATAGAGGATAGTCATATTTCAAAAAGAAAAGAGAACAGTGTGATTTGGCCTTTTTATAAAAACTGGAATTTTCTATTAGAAACAAAGCTTTCTTTTTTCACATAGTTTGCTGCCTCTATGACTTGGTAATTTATTTTTAATTACATTTGATTATGCCAGTCTTTTATGATTTTATTCAGTAAATAATTTTCACAGGCCTATTTAGTAGGTTTCTTTTATTATTCCTAAGTAAAATGTTCCTGCTTGCTTTGATTTGGTATGTTATATTTGGGGTCTGTAATGTCATTACTCTTTTATTTTATTTTATTTTTGTGTAGAAGAATTGGTGTATACTAGGTGTGGGGGGTGAGAGGATTCACCAGCGACAGAGTGGGGAGTAGAACAGGTGGATTTACTGACATACGCTGCTAAGGGAAGCAGTGGACGAGACAGTTGGGCAGCCACAAAGCACATTAAATAATTGGTGCCAATTATTGGGTTAGATCCCTGGCTGGGGATCAAACACAGGCCATAAGGGTGACAGACTTAACCACTAGGCCCATGTTATTTCCATTTTATATGGAAAAACTTTGCACATTCCCAGACCCCACAAATAATGTGCCAATTTGTACAAAATAGGTAATTCTACACTTACACAGCAAGAGAAATCTGTACTGACTTGTACATACAAAACATGTGTGGTTAACACAGTCTGGGAGTGAGTTTTATGGGGTTCTACACAGAAATTCTGACTCCTTTTGTCCACTTCTACATACCACATATGTGCATATTCTGGTCTACCTGGCTTTTGTGCTCCCTGGTGAGAAAGATCTAGATTTTCTATCAACGGTTAGCTGCACATACTATATACTGTTTGCAGCTGAACCTTTGGTGCAAAGTAATGAGAAAAGAAAAGAAAAACAAAGCCAGGAAACACCTGCGTCTGAGTTGCTTCAAGTCTTAATTCACGTATACCCTCCATCTACTTGTGTTCACATTTTAGGGTCCTCAAATAGGTCTTTTGTTTAAATTGGTGACATACTTAAAACTTTATAGCAGTGACCAGCGAGAGGGCTGAGTGCTAGAATCCCATATCATTACAGGCGGCATGACCACTCCCATCAGACATAGTTTTACCAGGTGCATATTTGCCTTCTCAGTGGCATGCTGAGTACCTGGCACACGCATTTGGAAAGTAGTATGTTTGTATCATTCCTTAAGGTGTGATCATGAGTCACTGGATGCTACAGACTTCAGGACCAGCACAGGATTGAGTACTAAATTTAGCACACATTAATTGGCCCCAATTATGTTAATATGCTTTGTGGCTGCCCAACTGTTTGATAGAAAGTAAGGCTGGGAAATCAGCTTTCATGTTTGCTATTTAAACTCACCCATGTCTATTATTTTTGTATTTGAACAGATGCTATCTTTTCTGAAAATTGAACAAACACATCTGTCTTAGGAAGCTGCTGATTTAAACAATAAAAGGTTTCTGGTAAAGCAAACATTTAAAAACAGATAAAATTCATTTGCTTCTACAACTCTATCAATTACTCACATGCAACTTTTTGAACTAGAGAGTGATTTTGCTCAAACCATATACTTATGTTTAGGAAACTATTAGTAAGAGAAGGCAGGAGATAACACATTATCTGTCGAATCTTTAAGTGCTAATTTTCATAGTCAAATCCAAATTAATGACTCGATTTCCAAGTATTTTTTAATATTGCTGATGTCAGTAGGTTTGGTATCTTATATATGAACACTGTTGTTAAGCATCTGAGCCAGCAAAATATTTTTAAAACACACAGCAGTAATTCTCAGTATTGATTGATTTATTCAAAGACAGTCCCTGGATAAAGACGGGGATTCATGGTATCAATAAATGCAGGATATGATTCTATTTTAGTAATCCTTTGAACAACATCCTGCCAAGTGTGCAACAGTTTTCTTATTAATTCTTCCTTTATTTATATGTTCCATCCCTTGTTGTGCGAGTGGTGTGTAATTGATTTTATTTTGGAGTAACACTGTGCTTTGGCTTCTCTATCTCATTCCTAGAAGTTTTATCTTCATTTTTGTTAGTATTGAAGTTCAGGATCCTAAATGGAATATATTATGCATGAAAAGGTGGCATTTGACATTTTATGTTGCCTAGAAATCTATGTAAAATAATTATTTTTTTCTATGACTGTAACAATGTATTTTATAAAAGAAATAAATAAAATTTAATAGTAGGCAATACAGATTGAGCTGTTTCTAACTTGATAAATTGAACTGGACTATTTCATTAAAAAGATTGTACTGATAGCAAAGTATCTAGAAAAAATAGGTGTCTAGGATCTGTACTAGTTAGGCTACTGTAACAAAACTACTATAAACTGAGTGTCTAAAAGAGCAGAAATCTATTGTCTTACATCTTAGGAGGCCGGAAGTGAGAGGTCAAAGTGTCAGCAGGGGGGCCTCCCCGGTGGCGCAGCGGTTAAGCGCTGCGCTGTGGAGCTGTCGGCAGCGGCGACGCTAGTTCGACGCCCGGCCGGGGAGAATCCCACATGGTGCGGCCGACCTCTCCAGCCTCACCCGCTGCTCCCCTCAGCAGTGTATTTCTGATCTGCCTGCTCTGCTCCCCGCTCTGTCTCTGGTGAACCCTCTCGCC
>PVIJ01017710.1:0-28583 GCA_004024925.1 Scalopus aquaticus | reverse complement strand
AATGCATCCATAAGATAATACACCACGACCAAGTGGGATTTATTCCAGGGACACAAGGATGGTTCAACATCCGAAAATCAATCAATGTAATCCAACACATCAACAAAAAGAAAAACAAAGACCATATGATCATATCAATAGACGCTGAGAAAGCATTTGACAAAGTGCAACACCCATTTATGATAAAAGCCCTTGAAATACTTGGGATAGAAGGAACATACCTCAACATAATAAAAGCCACATATGAGAAACTTCTATATCCATTGTACTCAGAATACTTATATAAACTTTGAATAATATAATCTGTTTACATCTATTGAAATTATCATATTTATCTTTTCTTTTGTTGATTTGGTGAATTATATTGATCAATTTTCAGATGTAAAACAATTCTTATGTTCCTGAAATAAATCCACTTGGTCATGAGGCACGATCTTTTGAATGTATTGTTGAAATCAGTTTGTGGTTTACTATGATCTTGTTTCAGATTACTGTATCTATGTTTACCAAGAATATTGGTCTGTATTTTCTTTTCTTTCCTTCCTTCCTCCCTTCCTTCCTTCTTTCCTTCCTTTCTTTTTTCAATATCTTTGTCTGCCTTTGATATCAGAACAAAGTTTGTATCTTAAAATGTGTTTGGGAATATTCCCTCTTTCTCATTTTCTGAAGAGTTTGCACAGTATAGGTATTAGTCTTTGAAGGTTTATAAGAAAATGTAGGATGTGGGTTTTTATTTTTTGTGGGAGCCTTTTGATAACTATTTCAATTTTCTTGCAATGCAATTGGTTTGTTCAGGTTCTTTATTTTTCCTGACTTAATCTTGGAATGTTGTATGGTTCTAAGAAATTGTCAGTTTTTCTAAGATATCTAATTTTTTGGCAATAGAGTTCCATAGTAGTTTCTTATAATCCTGTATTTCTGAAATGTCTAATTTAACTTGTTCTCTTTTGCTTCTGTTTATTAGGTTTTCTTACTTTTTTTTCTTTGTGAGTCTTGCTAGAAGTTTTCTATTTTGTTTATCTTTTCAAATAACCAACTTTTGGTTTCATTGCTTTTTTAGACCATGTTTTTGATATCTATTTAATTTAAATCTGCTCTAATTTTAGCATTTCCTTTCTTCCACTGAACTTTTATAACATTTGTCCATTTTTTAGTTCCTTAAAATATAAGGTTAGATTATTTATTTGATATATTTCTTGCTTCTTGATATGGTCTTGTATTGCTATATATGGCTCTCTCAGTACTGCTTTGGCTGCATCCCATAGGTTCTGCTAGCTCATGTATTCATTTTCATTTGCCACTAGTTATTTTTAAATATCTCTTTTGATTTCCTTGTTAGCCCAATAATCCTTTAGTTGTCTAGCTTCCACATCTTGGAGTTTTTTTTTCCTTTTTATGATTGATTTCTAGTGTGATTACATTGTAATAAAAAAGGATACTTGGTATGCTTTCATTCTTCATGAATTCATTGACACTTGTTTTGTGACCCAAGATGTGGTCTATTGTTGAGAATGCTCCATGTGCACTTGAAAAGAATGTAGCTGTAGGGGTTGTGGTGGCCTATAAATGTCTACTAAGCACATGTATTCTGATTTCTTGACTCTGCCCGCGAGTCCAAATCAACGTTGCACCTGAGGAGGAAGCAGGGAGCAAGGGACAGGGGTACACGAGAAAATGGAGACAAGACAGGAGGTCTGATCAAGTCTCGTTTATTGTTCCGGGGGAAAGAGCATATATAGGTTGACAGTCACGGGGAAGTTACATTGGGTGACGCAGGATGGTTCGAGATCGAGGATTCAATGAGAGCGCAGCACGGGAAACAATGGGACGGTCCTGCTGACGTCATTTTGGGGAAATGTACATGGAACACGGAAACAGAAACCTAAGGCAGTCCTCATAGAAACCTAACCTTATATGGGCAACTCAGGCAATTAGGGCTGTAACTCACCGCTGGGGGCCATCTTGTCTGATGGCTCCTGACAATTTCTCATTTAAGAAGATTGTTTTCTTGTTGATTTTATGTTTGGTTCATCCTTCCATTGATGAAAGTGGGGTGTTGAATTCCCTTGCTACTATGGTATTGCTCTAAATGTTTGTTTTTAGATTTGTTAGTGTATGCCTTTTATATTTTGATGCTCCTTCAATTGCTGCATATATATTAATGAGTGTTATGTCTTTCTTACTGATGCATTGATCCCTTAATCATTATATAGCTTCCATTCATGCCTCTTTTTTAGCTGAAAGTCTATTTCATTTAATATAAGTATGGCTTTCCCTCCCTTTTTGGAGTGTGTTCCTTGTAGGATTGTTTTCAATCTGTTTCTTTGACTCTAAACTCTGGAACTCAGTTGAGTCTCCTGGAAGTAGCAGAAATTGTTTTGTTTCTATCTGATCCAACTAACCATTCTGTGCCTTTTTAATTTTTTTATTATATATATATATATATATATATATATGTAATTTATATCTTTTACATTATTGTGTATTTCCCGTGTGTTACCCACCACCAATTCACCTGTGAACCATCACCATAGTTCCCTGTGCTCTTTTCTCCCCCCTTTTGAACACTTATCCTCTCCCTCCCTCACTGAATGTCTCTCATTTCTGGTTGCCTGCAAGTTTTTGTTTTGTTGTTATTTACTTCTCCTTCTCTCTTCTTTGGTTCCCCTATATTCCTCCTATAAGTGAAACTACTCAATGTTTTTCTTTATCCTTCTGTCTTATTTCGCTGAGCATGATCCCTTCTAGCTTTATCCATGTTGCTGCAAATTGCATTAGTTTGTAATTTTTGATTGCTGAATAGTATTCCATTGTGTAAATGTACCATATCTTCTTGATCCAGTCATCAATTTTTGGGCATCTGGGTCTTTTCCGTATCTTAGCTATTGTAAACAATGCTGCAATAAACATAGGGATACATGTGTCCTTCTGGATTAATTTTTTTTGTGTCTTTTAGGTGGATTTCCAGAAGTAGTATTGCTGGGTTGTATGAAAGCTCCATTTTTAGCAGTTTGAGGAACTGCCATACAGCTTTCCATAGAGGTTGGACCAGTTTGCATTTCCACCAGCAGTGCAGGAGAGTTCCTTTTTTTCCACATCCTTACCAACATTTTCTGTTGCCTGTTTTTTTTAATGTGTGACATTTTTTATTAGTGAGTTCAGACCATTTGTAATTGAGGTGATCATTGATATATGATCATTTGCTACTACCAATTTGTTTTTAGGTTTATGGTTCTACCTATGTCCTTGTTCAACTTTTTATGGATTTACTTCTCTTTGATTTAGACAGAAGAGCTTCTTTTAACATTTCTTGAAAGGGAAGTCTTGTATTGACAAACTCCTTCATCTTTTGTTTGTCTGGGAAAGTCTATCTTTTCCTCATTTTTGACAAAGCATTTTGTTAGATAATATCCCTTGTTGACAGTTTTTTTTAAAAAGATTTATTTATTTATGCATACAAGCTGGGGTACAGACCAGAGGCATGTGTTGGCTAGAGGGTTCACCAGAGACAGAATGGGGAGCAGAACAGGCAGATCAATGGAAACACACTGCTGAGGGGAGCAGCGGGTGAGGCAGGAGAGGTCTGCTGCGCCATGTGGGAATCTCCCCGGCCAGGAATTGAATTTGTGTTGCTGCTGCCGACAGCTCCAGCACCTAACCGCTGCACCACCGGAGAGGCCCTCCTTGTTGACAGTTTTAATCTTTAAGTATTTTGACTATATTGTTCCATTTTCTCCTTACTGGTAGGATTTTGCAGACATGTGATAAGTGCTTGATAGGAGTACCTTTATAAGTACCCTCATTCTCCCCTTTAGTCACCTTAAATACCCTTTCTTTGTCTTGAGCTCTTGATAGTCTCACAACTATGTCTCATTACATTTAAATATCCAGGTGACTTTTAGCTTCATGGACTAGAATACTTAGTTCTTCAGATATAAGGAATTTTTTCTCCATTATTTCTTTGTATAAGTTCTTTTCTCACTCTTTCCCCTTTCTTGGATATCCATTATACTTATGTCGCCTTTCATAATGAACTTGGATAATTCTTAATATGTTTCTTAACTTTTTCTTCATTTTTTTCTTCTTCCATCTGGGTCCTTTGTGCAGGGTGTGGCTGATTTGATTATACATTTTGTGTATCTTTTATCCATATATTTCTCTAGAATCTTTAATACATCTACTGAGCATTTTACACTCACAAGCTGTTATTTCTCTATAGTTGTAATTTCCATTTTCTGTTCATTTATTTTATTTTGCAGGCATTTATTAGGGCATTTATTTTTGTGAGTTTTCTTGTATCTCTTTGATCATCTTTTTTAAAAAATTGTTTATTTATGCATACAAGAACTGGGGTGTAGACCAGAGGTGTGGGGTGGTGAGAGGATTCACCAGAGATAGAGCAGGGAACAGAACAGGCAGATCGGCTGAAGTACACTGCTGGGGGAGAAGCGGGTGAGGCAGGAGAGTTCTGCTGTGCCATGTGGGAATCTCCCTCACTGGGGATTGAACTAGTGCTGCAGTGGCTGTGGATAGCTTCATAGGCTGAGACTCAACCCGTTGTGCCACCAGGGAGGCCCACTCTCTTTGATCAACTTTAATGAATTTTCTTGTATTACTGTCATTTGCTTTTCTGTGTTTTCTTCCATCTTTTATTATCTTTATCATGGCTATTTTGAACTCTCTAACTGGTTAACAAGAGAAAATCTTCCATGTTTTGTGGTTTGAGTCTTGACAGTCCTTTTATCCTTGTGTTGTGCTATTCTCTTGAAATCTGAATTTCCCATGTCTTTTTTGTCTGCCATTTTGCAGCTTTAGATTTCTGTAATTTTTAAATGTATCCAGGTTTAAATGTAAGCAGTAACTTAGAGATTTGACCTACTTCTACTTTTTCACAAGTTGATGTTATGATCATATGCATTTTTAAACTTGCAGTCTTTCCCATATTCCATAGGTCTGGGAGTGAAGGAGAGGTTGAAGGGGTACAGCTGCTGGTGCAAATATTCTCAGGCATGTCTGGCTTGAGTTCTGGGCACTGGCAATATCCATCCTTCTGGGATTTCAGATCCAAGTCTCTGCATTCTGCATGTTGTTAGTGTAACACATGAGGGAATTTCTAGCCCCAAATGGGAGGGGAAGGTTAGTTCATTCCATCTGTCCTTGTTCTTTTTATTGGTGAGCCAGCCTGCTGGGAGTACCTCAGCTTCTCTGCACCTATTTCTCCCTCAATCAAGGTTTGTGCTTCCACATCTTTAAGCTGGTCACTTCCCAGTGCTGTTGGCTTGAAGGAAGTATTGATGTATGTAAGACAGCCTCCTGCCTCTAACCATATCCTCCAGTAATTTGTCTCCACCAATATCTTGTTTAATAATATATATATATATACTTACCATGTACTTTCTGGTACAGTTTCTTCTGATGTTTGTTATCCAAAAGATGTTTCAGGACATGTGACTCTCTGAGTATAATACCCAAATGGTTAATTTATATAATCATTTTGGAAGTGAAGCAAGAATCTCCTCTGTCACCCTCTTGCTCTTTATTTAGCTTATCTCCCTTTAATTTTTATAATTTCTTACAGTAAGAGTTGTATATGACATAAATAATATATATAATCTTCATGAGCACTTAAGATTTCCAAAAACTTGATAAACATATTTTTTTTAATCTTTCAAATAGTATGAAGAAACATTCACTTCTACTACTGCTCTTTTGTGGCACATATCCATTCTGTTGTCAATTGAAGGAGTTTCAATTGTTGGATTGGTTCCATTCTTCCAGATAAGTTCTCAACTTATGGATACAGAAATTCACTATTAGCAACTCTGATGGATGGTGTCAAATAAATAAAGTATGTAAAGCAGTGTTTCTAAGTCCTAATTGTACTTTGGAATCATCTTGAGAACTTTTAAAAATACTAATGCCCAGATACTACCTCGGACAAACTAATTTTTAATCTATAGGTGTGAGTTTCAGACATCACTAATTTATAAAACTCCTCAAATGACTATACTGTGCAGCCAAGGCTGTGGACCACTGTATTAAAATAATTTAATAGATCCAAATATCATTCAAGTTATTGTAGGACAGATACAACTGGCAAGATTTCAAAAAGTTACCATTTCAAATTTCTTCCTCCATTTTTGTATGGACATCTATAATACTATCTTGGGAAATCAGACTAACTACTACCCTTGGTGAGTGAACTATCCAACACTACCCAGAAAGCAATCTAAATATAGTGGGTCTTGCACTGTTAAATGCATCACAGTACAGGATTTGGATTATCCTCTTTGCTGCGTCACAGTCTTCAAAGTGACTACTAGAGACACACTTCAACCATGAATAATGTACTCTCACCTCTTATTTTAGAAACTGATGTCAGCCTTCTGTAATATATCCACTATTTCAATCTTCTTGATGTTTTTACAGGAGAAAAATATTGTTCATATAGTTATATCAACATCTGTTGATTTAAGAATAGCACTAACGGCTAGAGTATAGTGCAGCACATACTTGCCATAAAATATAAGACAGACTTTGAAGAACTACACTCAGTAAATAATAAAGGAGCTACTTTCTAAGAAAAAAAACTTCTTTGGATATCATGTGCAAAACCCAAGAACACCTTATTGTTGATTTTTAAATGATTTTTTTCTTAAAATCAAAGATATCATAATTTCCTTAAGTTTATATGGTAGCCCTCAGAATTATATCCTATATATTATCTTCTTTGATTTTCTCAAGAACTTATGAAACAAGAAAAACAGTTATTTCTCTTTTTATGCAAGAGTAAACTTATATTCAAAGAAGTTAAATGACATGTTCATAATCCTCTATATTTAAGCAGTAGGACTAGAAGTAGAACATAAGTTTGCTGATACCTCTACAAGTATGCTTTCATATTTTTCCCCCATTGGCTTCAAGTTGACTTATCTTTCCTTCATTTTTCATTAAACTTGACTTTGGATAGAAAGATAAAGCACTGGTATCTTTTTCAGCTAGTCATTCTTAGAGATAAATTTTTAGATACTTTGATTAAAAAGCCTGTTTTTTGGAGATTAACAAAGCAGAGGGAAGAATATTTCTATTTACTTTATTTTATAAAAGTTGTAAGTTTCTTTACTAAGTGCTTTTTAGATAGGAGGGAAAAAAATCAATTGATGGTGTAGGGAGAGCCAACTGCACAATGTAAGCCCAGTTGTCATTTAGCTTGAACTAATATTGATCAATATTTATCTGCCAAGACAGAAGCAACCATAGTAAATACTGGATTTGAATTTGAATATTTTAACTCACATGATGACAATCTTCAGCCACGCATTATCAAGGAGAAAGAAAAGAACATTTCTTTCAAATCATATTTGCTTAATAATATAGCAAGAATAATGTTTATCAGGGTTTAGTTCCACTATTTATTGGTCAATGATTAAAAAAAAAACTTTAAGATTTTCCCTAGTTGGAGAAAATGACTGTAGAAAGTAGAGGTTTTATGTTTTGTTTTAAAATTGTAATGATAAAGCCTTATCATTACATCAAGATAAAGGAAAGAAATATACAAGAACAGAAAATTAGGTGTCCTTGCTATTCACAACAATTTGAGGAAGAGCATGATAAAGAAGTTAAGAAAAGCAAGTGCTACAATCATTTTAACCCTTTTACAATTTCTAGTTATAATTATGGCCATTTTTATTCTACCTAACTCAGTCCAGTCAAAATGCATGATTTTTTAAAATATCCTTAAATTTGGTTGACTATTCAGTATTTGTACAGCAGTGTATTTAACATTTTTTCTTTTTAAAAAAGATTTATTTATTTATCCATACAAGAACTTGGGTGTTCCAGAGGTGCAGGGTTGAAAGGATTCACCAGTGATGGAGTGGGAAGCAGAACAGATGGATCTACTGAAATACACTGCTGAGGAGAGAAGCAGTCCAGGCAGGAAGGATCTGCTGTGCCATATGTTAGCTCCCTGACCTGGGATTGAACTCATGCTGCAGCACAAAGACTGACTGGGGATAGCTTGATAGCACTGAGACTTTAATCCCTGCACCACTGCCATCAAGGAGGCCCTGCATTTAACATTTAGACACTTATTCATGTAGCAATCTAAAATTCTGATTTTCCTTTTATCAAATGTTATTGAAATGTCACCCATGGCCACAAATTTACAGTATAAAAAGCAAAGAGGGTATCCTAGGATACAATGTATTTTAAAGAAAATAAAGAAGGTGGGCAGTGTGGTAAATCTAGTAATTAATCTACTTGTATATGCACACACACACATATACACATATACAAGAAATTTAATTACTAGAAAATATATATTTACATATATAAGCATTTTATCAGCATATGTATCAGAAATATATACATTCCTGACTGATAAAATGCCTTTTAAATACTACCTTAAGTACTCTCCACATTCACCTTGACTGTAAGAGGCAAATACTAAAGAAATTTTGTTGCACAATTTATTAACTGAAGTGAATATCTAGAGAATTAGACATACGTTTCAGTTTGTGATCAAATGTAGAATAAAATTTTTCTTTGTATAATTTACGAATAATAACAGTGTACTTAAGAGAACTTGATTTTTTTTTTTACTAAATTAGGCTGCACTCTTGGTAATTAGTCAATATTAAAACAGAGGAGAAAAATAAGTGGGAGAGTATATATGATATTATTAAAACATCTTTTTTAAAATTTTTTTTTAGACATACAAGCTGGGGTGCAGGCCAGAGGCGTGGGGCGGTGAGAGGATTCACCAGAGACAGTGGGGAGCAGAACAGGCAGATAGACTGAAATACACTGCAGAGGGGAGCAGCGGGTGAGGCAGGAGAGGTCTGCCACATCATGTGGGAATCTCCCCAGTCGGGTGTCGAATTTGAGTCACTGTTGCCGAAGGCTTCACAGCGCAGCGTTTTAACCCGCTGCACCACTGGGGAGGCTTTATTAAAACATCTTAAGTTCATTCATTCAACTGAAATGTTTTCCTGCTAGCAAGCTATCGTGGCAATACTCATCAGTATAGGTACAATACAGGGCCTTATAGTTGGGTGATATATTAAACAGTAATGTAAAAGAAATGGATCTTACATCAATTTTTGTCATGATGTTGAAAGAAGTTTATTTCACTTGTCATCAAATTAGGGAGTTCAGTACTGATTGGCTGAAAAGAAAAAAAAGAAAGAAGTATAAACAAGGTCCTCTTAAATACAACAACATTTAGTTATATTGGTAGAAAAAGATTTTACACAATAATGAAGGACAAGGAAATTTCGATACATGAAAAAGTATTATTAAAACATCACAATTCTACATGAAGTTTACTTCCATATTGATTATTTCATTAGTACACATAAAATAACACATAGTAATTTCTTCATTTTTCACTTCAAAACTCCAAGACATAAAAAACATATCCACTAAGTTGATGAAAAACTCAACATAAAAATTCAAATATTCTTGAATCCTATGCTTAACATAATCTTCAGTGTCAGTTGTTATATATCATACTCTTTATTGTTGTTGAAAAACCCCATTTGCAGTAAGGTCTCTCAAAAATGAATTTATATGCTTACCTTATGGACCTAATCGGGGTAATTCACTTTCTTCCAATAGAGCGATGAATTTTCTTCGCCAGATTAGCTTCAACACATTGCATATGCATTTAATCCTTTAAATGACAATTAGTTGGGTGGGGAATCAATAAACTGATGTAAAGCAGGATAGAAAAAATGATAATCTATCTGCCAGGAGATACAGAACTCTGAGACTAATACTAGAGTCAGTTTTTGAGAAAATACTCCCAAAGGACTAAATTTCACTGTGCCAGTTCCTTCACCAAGAAGCCACAATGATATTTTCTACTTTTAGAGATGTCAATTCTATAAAATAAAACTATTATTTATTAGATTTCAGCATATGATTCACTGGTTGTAATTCAGCAAATTAACCCTCTTCTGAGTAATAGATGAATAACACAACAGATAATGTAGATTTAAATTATAGGAATCCTGAATAACAAGGACTCTTCGATAACAAGGTTCTCTCAGTCTAAAGCATGTCTGTTTGCTCATATGTTACCAGATCACAGCAGTAAATCACTGCTCCCAACCAGAACACAGTATGATGCAAAATACTATGATATGCAGCCACACTGCGTGGCTGGCTAACCCAAATGACCTCTGAGGTGCTCTTGTCTGTGAAATTCTATACACGTTGGACCTCCCTGGTGGTGCAAGGGGTTAAGTCTCAGCACTATGAAGCTATCAGCAGCCACTGCAGCAGGAGTTAGATTCCCGGCCAGGGAGCTAACCCACATGGCACAGCAGACCTCTTCTGTCTCACCTGCTGCTCCCCTCAGCAATGTATTTCAGTAGATCCACCTGTTCTGATCCCCACTGTCTCTGGTGAATCCTCTCACCACCACCCCCACACACACACCTCTGGCCTACACCCCACCTCTTGTATGCATAACTAAACAAATCTTTTTTTTTAAAAAGAAATTCTATACATGCGAAATTTAGGCTTTGAAATTATTGTATTCCTCCCAGTGAATCGTCTGAACATCACCAATAGATATGTCTCATACTCAGAAGAAGAGGGGCATACGTCTGTTATCAGTGAGTAAAATAAGTTGCCTATTTTGACTTTACCCAATGTTACAGCTACTGGCTACATTATTTGGTGCCATTCTTTTGAAATTCAGTTGCTCTGAGGACCAATCATGATATTATTATCAACTCTCAATGCTTCATGTGATTTCAAGAGACCAAAATGCTACTAAAATAATATAACCCACAGTTTTCTCAGTCAGAAAGAACTTGGACTCAGCTTCGGTAACCAATCCAATCATTAAGTGTTAAATCTATTCAGAATCATATTGGACTGACAAGTTGCTAAGATCAGTTAAGGTTCTGAGGTGCTCCAGTGCCTTTATTTTTTTTAAATTTTTAAATTTTTTTAAATATATATTTTTATTGTTATTTATGTCTTTTACATTTTGTATTCCCCTTGGGTAGCCCACCCACGGGGAGCAATTCACCCGTGATCCATCTCCATGGTCCCTTGTGTTCCTTTAAAGGATTAGTGTTATTTTATTGTCTAGAGTAGTTCTTTTTGGTACAAGTGCAAGAGTATGGTTTATAGTGAAGTTTGGGATCAGGCTGAAGAAGCTCAAAAAGCCTATTTTTTTGGATATGTTTTTCAAAACATGAAAAATAGATCAAGACCAACCCTGACATTTTTCTCCTTGGGGATTAGTAACAAAAGAGAATCAGTAGCAGAAATTAGTGTAAATATAACATGAAAATATATGTAAACAAACAAATGTAAGCACTGCTGATGAAGTTGAAATTTAGGTAGATATTCTTTCTTTGCATGTCCTTCAGGGTTTTCTTGAATAGAAATTTGCTGATGATAGTGCCTTTGTGGCTCCAATTTAGTAACATTTCTGTTGAAGCACACAACTTCCTAGGTTTAGGAAATGAAGACATCTTTTCCTACAGTTCTGTGCCAAGCAGGAGGTTTCACTATACTTAATTTGAAATACAAGATGAGGGGTAGATTTTCCACCACTGATATTTGGTTCTCAGTTTCAGAAGCTCACAGAAGAGGGGGAAGCAAAAAAGTCCATCTGTGGTATGTGAGAAACAATAATAATGTTTGGGAGTGGTTGTACATGGGCAAAGTTTCCTTAATTATATCTTGTTACTCTCACCATATTACCTTCTGATAATTCCAGAAGAATACAAAATCACTATCCACATTTCCTCAGAAACAAAACCATACACTAACACTCAGTTCTGATATAAGGTGTTGATCATAACTTAGTTTTCCCCCAGAACAGATCCGAATGGTAAAGACTTCAAAGTGGTGTATACTCAATATTCAATATTCAGTGGCACAACCGTAAGTATAACATAGAATTATTCTATCTTATGCTATGTTTTGGGAATCACTAGCTATAATCTTGGATTTCCAAGTCCCATCATTATTCTAAATAATGAATCCGGGCTTCTCAGAAAGGAAAGGAAAGTGTGCACAGAGGTATTCCCAAAGTGTCTATAGTTTTTTTGTTAATATATCACTACCTCTATCCAAAGTAATTTCAAGAATACGAAAAAAAATTTAAAATTCACGTCATCCTCAAAAAACATGTGGAGGACTCTCTAGGTTAGAGAAGGAGCAACTATCCCTTCTAGGGTTACACCGTCTGATTTTTCACCATTTAAGATTGGATTACTATCTTATGAAGGACTTAATATTAATGCCAAATAAATATTGGTAGTTTCCGTTCCACAGGTTTCCTTTGTTATTAGTTCTCGGAAATATGGTATGCGCAAATCCAAATCAATAGTCAGTGAGCCTGAACTCATAGCTATATCCTGAATGTGTCTGAACTGAATTAATATTGACCACAGGTCTTATTAGAAGATTCACAGTGTTTCAGTTACTCTGTAATATGCTAGCAATCTCTTTTTCCATCTTATTTACATATTACATAATGAAATGTCCAAAAAATTTTTGGCAGGTCAATAATTTCATCACTGCAACTTAATGAAAAAAATAAACACTGAATGATAACCAGAATGGCTGTAATAAAAAGGACAGTCAATAACAAGAGTCAAAAATGTGGAAAAACAGAAACCTTTACACCATGCTTGTAGAAATGAATGTGGAGAGATGAGAAGATGATGTCAGAAGATGTTCACTCCTTTGCTTTTGGTAAGATAATCTGAAAGTAGTCCAGAGGGGCAATGGACCCAGAGGATCCCATGACTTGGGGTGAAACTGTAGCACCTGTTAGGCATCATAGACCAATGCTAGCCATGCCAGAAGAGACCTGAGGAAATTAAAAAAACACAGCTAGGGTGGGAGCTTTCAGTGCAAATCTGTACTCACATGTTTGACTAAAGGGTTTGGGGAGGGGAGAGTTGATTAATGTTGTGGCTCATCCTTAACTGAAGATATATGCATGAAGAAGTTGAGGAATTCCAGGTGGACTGGGTCACTACTGAAAAGAATAGGTTACAGCGCTATGCTTCCCCACCACACTCCATTGGGACTCAAGCTCATTCTGTCAATCATGCTGATGGTACAGCCCACAGACCACAGACACCTGTGTGTTGAAACCCAGAGAAGAGAACTATCAGTAATTCCACAAACATGAGCCAGACCTGGCACACCAATTTCACCAGTGACTGGACACCATCAGGCATATCACACACTCCTAACTCAGCAGCTGCAAATCAGTTCTCCCTGACATACAATGTATTTATATGCCAGGCCAGGAAAACTGAAAAAGAAAAAAAAAAACCACAGTGCCATCTATAGAAAAATGGAAGTTCTGCACACTTAGGGCACTTTTCAAAAAATATTAAAGTAGAAAGTTACAAAATGGGCAAATAAAACAAACTACAACACATGGCACCTTGAGTCCAAAGGGAATATTTCACTAAGAAAGAGAACAAATATCCGAAATCCAAATACAAAAACATGGACGTTGTTTTAATCTTATAAGACAGAAAGTTAATACTACCATGAAAATTAAATTCAAAGAAAATGTAAGAATACAGAAAAGTTGATCAAAGATATACCAAAAAACTCAGAAAAACAAAAGAATGTCCTGAGATATAAAATCAATGAACAGAAGATAGAAATTAGAGTTTTGAATAAGACAATAACGAAGATGCAGGATGTAAAAAAGATCAATAGTGCATATAAAAATTATGGAGAAAGCTATGGAAGTAGAATACACCAAATGGAATATTGAATCAGTGTCCTTGGAGATGATATTGGTAATACATAAAGAATCCAGGTGGTAGAAGAAAGAGAAATATGAAGGAAAAAAATGATTAAAATCTTTAAGAAATCTCCCACTCCACGAACAAAAGCAATATAAGAATGATGAGTATTCCAGAAGGCAGATGAAAGAATGGATTTAACAGACAACACATTCAAAAAAATAATAGAGGAAATTTTCCCAAATCTCAAAAGGAACTAAATACACAAGTCCATGAAGCTAAAAGAATGCACGGATACCTAAATGTAATGACAACTACATGTTTGACAACTACAACTAAAATGTTTTCAAGCATTTCATTTTTTTTATTACTAAAGTCCAATTCTGTCTTTATTTATTTATTGTTTTTATAAATATATATTTTTATTGTTATTTATGTCTTTTACATTTTGTATTCCCCTTGGGTAGCCCACCACCAATTCACCCGTGATCCATCTCCATGGTCCCCTGTATTCTCCTCTCTTCCATTTTGTGCCCTTATCCTCCCCTCCCCCCACCACCCCCCCCACTGATTGTCTCTCTCCCACCCGGCCTCCCTGTAGTCCTGTTATAAGTGAAACCATTCGATATTTTTCTCTTTCTTTCTGGCTTACTTCACTGAGTATGATTCCCTCTAATTCCATCCATGTTGCTGCAAATTGCATGTGTTTATCTTCTTTCCATGCTGAATAGTATTCCATTGTGTATATATACCACATCTTCTTGCATTTTAGACAAATAAAATATATTGAAACTGGGGCAAAAACCAGATAAATTATAGAGGTACTTCCATCAGGATTACAACTCTGAGGAAACACTATGAGCAAGGAAAGAACAGACTGATATATTTGAAAATACTTAAATATAAAAACTGCCAGTTGAGAAAAATATATCCCACAATGTCTGTCCTGCAGATATGAGGGATAAAGGCCTTCTAAGAAAAACAGAAGCTCAAGAAATTTTCAAACACGATACCAACCTGTAACTGTTATAGTGAAAAGAAAAGTGAAAGATAAGAACATCCACAAAAAACAGAGCAAGGAAATAGAACTAGAAAACTAAGTACAAAGGGTACTTGACAGTAGACAGTTTTCAAATATCAATAATCACCCTATATGTAAATGGAATGAACTCACCAATCAAAAGGCACAGACTGGCTGGTTGGATCAGGAAACAAAACCTTACATTCTGCTGGCTTTAGGAAATGTGCTTTATCTCTAAAGATAAATACAGGCTCAGAGTAAAGAGTTGGAAAACAATCCTACAAGTAAGTGGGATATAACAGAAAGCAGGGAAAGCCATATTTTGATAAAATACACTTAAAGCTAAAAATTTTAACAAGCAATAAGGATGGACACTATAAGTAAAGGGAACAATATATCAGGAGTACATAACATTCATCAATATATATTCACTCAAATGAAGAAGCATCATGATATGTAAAGAAATTATTATCAAATCTGATAACAGACATTGGCAGCAACACAATATTGATAGTGAACATCAGCTCCCCACTATCACAAATGGGCCAATTAACCAACAAAATAAACAGGGAGACCATAGCATTAAATGAAAAATTAAACCCTATGTACTTAATAAATATTGATAGGGTACTACACTCCCCCTCCCAACAAAAAACCTAAATACACTTTATTTTTAAATGCACATAGGACATTCTCCAGGATTTACCACTATTGGGTTACAAAACAAATATCAATAAATTCATGATGATTGAAATCACAACACATATCTCCTCTGACCACAAAGATATCAAACTGGAAATCAATCACAAAAAAAGAAAACAGGAAAAATCATTAATATGCTGAGAGTGAACTTTCGTGATTACTAGCTTAATGAGCAAGTCAAAGAAAAAATTAAAAACTATCTAGAGACAAATGAAAATGAGGACACAACTTACCCTTCCCTTTGGATCACAGCAAAAGCAGTAGTAAAAGGAAAGTCTATGGTAATACATGCCCACATCAAGAAACAAGAAAGAGCTCACATAAATAATTTTATATCTCACCTTCTGGAAGTAGGAAAAGATGACCAAATTAAAGCAAAAGTTAGCAGAAAGAAGGAAATAATAAAAATTAGAGTGAAAATAAATGAAATAGAAATTAAAAAAGATATTCCCAAAGATTAATGAAACCAAAAGCTGGTTCTTTGAAAATATGGAAAAAATCTCTAGGTAGGCTCACAAAGAAAAAACAGGAGAAATCTGAAAAAAAAAAGTCACAAATGAAGGAAAAGTTATAACAGACATTGCAGAAATTCAGAGGACAATAAGAGATTACTATGAATATTTGCATGTTAATAAGTTGAGTAAACTAGAAGAGATGGACAATAATCTTACATATATGTAACCATTTGAGACTGAATTAGGAAGAAATAGAAAACCTGAAAACCAATTACAAGCAAAGAAGTTGAAACAGTAATCAAAAATCTCAAAAAATAATCCCAGAATGGTTTCACTAGTGAGTTCTACCAAACATTCAAATACAAAGTTATACCATTATTCTTAAACTCTTCCAAAAATTGAGAAGTGACTATACATTCAAAGGACAAAATAACTCTGGTACCAAATTATGACCCCCAAATTACTTTTGTACCAAAACCAGATACAGACACCACACAAAAATAAAATTCCAGAACAATTTCCACAATGGACATAAATGCAAAAGTCTTCAATAAATCTCAGCAAATCAAATTCAAAATTCATTAAAATGATCATACACCACCCCCTCCAATTGGAATTTATTCTAGCTAGGGAAGAATGGTTCAGCATCTGAAATTCAATCAACAGAATTCACCACATCAACAAAAGGAAATTTACTACTTATATGATCATATCAGTAGATTCTGAGAAAACATTTGATAAGATTCAACATCCAGTTATGGAAGAAGACTAAAAAAAGAAAAACAATGGATCATCCTCAACATAATAAATACCATATATGACAAACCCCCATTTAACATTGATCACAATAATGATAATCTGAAAGCTTTTCCACTAAGACCTGGAACAAGGATGTTCACTTTCACCACAGCTATTCAAAACATAACAGGGTGTCCTATCTAGGAAAGATAGGCAAGAGAAAGGTATAAAAGTAATCCAAATTGTTAATGAAGAAATAAAACTATCACTAATTGCAATGGTTACTATTTGCAATGGGTATACATAGAAAACCTTAAATATTCCACTAAAAAACTATTTCAAACAAGGGACCATGGTGATGGATCACGGGTGAATTGGTGGTGGGCTACCCAAGGGGAATACAAAATGTAAAAGACATAAATGACAATAATAAAAAAAAATTTAAAAAAAGATTCAAGCTCCATTTACCAGTAGTTTTCTCATTCATAGCATTTACTATGCCGATTGCATTATAATTATTATTTACATATGTTTTACATCTACTGACTGAACTCCTTGTGGGTTTGAACCATGACTCAGTTACCACTGTGTACTTAGTCTAGAGCATACTCTCTTGGTGCACAATGATTTTCAATAACTAGTTGTTGAATAAATGGAAATAAGGAAGAAAGGGAGCAAAGTATAAAAAAAACTATTTCAAACAATAAATCAGTTCAACAAAATGGCAGGTTACAAAATCAATTTTAAAAAGTGAGCTCCATTCCTATCTGCAAAAAATGAGCTAGAAGAGGAAGAAATCAAGAAAACAATCCCATTTGCAATTGCTTCAAAAAGAATTTGATATCTAGGAATAAACTTAACAAAGAATGTGAACGACCTGTGCAATAAAAAACATAAGACATTGCTGAAAGAAATAGAAGACACAAAAAGTGGAAACATATTCCCTGCTCATGATTGGAATAATTGACATAATTAAAATGGAGACTTTACTAAAGGCAATATACAGGTTTAATTTAATTCCTGTAACAGTTTCAATGGATCATTCAATGAAATAGAATGAACATTACTGAAATCCATCTGGAAGCACAAAAAGACACTGAGTAACTAAAACAATCCTGACAAAAAAGAGGAAGAATATGTTATCATACTCCCAAACTTCAAACAATACTATAAAGCTTTAATAGCCAAAACAGTACATTACTGGGGGAAAAAAAAGCACTGATCAGAAATAAACCCACCCTTATACCGACAGCTAATATGTGACAAATTAGCAGAGTATACAGTGGAGAAGGGAAAGTCTTTTCTATAAATGGTGTTTGGAAAACTGGAGAGGCATATGCAAAATAATACAATTACAGCACTATCTCACATCACACACAGAAATTAACTCAAAGTGGTTGAACAGCTTGGATGTAAGACCTGAAATCATAAAAATACATAGAAGAAAATATAAGAAAAGCACTCCACAGCATAGGCTTCAGTTTGTCTTTCTTGATTAATTTCTAGCAAGAGAAACAAAAGATAATATAAACAATTAGGTCTATACCACTAAATAGTTTCTGCACAGCAAAAGAAGCTATCACATAATATAAAAGAAGACACCCTACTGAATAGGAGAAAACATTTGCACACCATGAAACATGACAAGGGTCTGATATCCAAGATCTAGAAGAAATAATACAACTCAGCTATATTAAAACAAATAAATCAATTTTAAAAATGGGCAGGAGAGAGAAATAGATATTTCTCCAACAGGGTTGGACCAGTTTGCATTCCCACAAGCAATGTAGGAGGGTTCCCTTTTCTCTACATTCTTGCCAGCACTTGTTGTTTCTGGTTTTTTCCATATGGGCCATTTTCACAGGTGTGAAATGATATTTCATTATGATCTTGATTTGCAGTTATCTAACAAGTGATTTTGAACATATTTTCAAGTGTCTGTTGGCCATTTGAATGTCTTCTTTTGGAGAGATATCTGTTTATTTCTTTTGCCCATTTTTTAATTGGGTTGTTTTATTTTTGCAGAGTTTTATATGTTTTTTATATATCTTTCATATCAGTTCTTTGCAGATGTATGGCTTGCAAATATTTTCTCCCATTCAGTTGGGTGTCTTTTCGTTTTATTTATGGTTTCTTTATTGTACACAAGTTTTTTATTTGATGTAGTCCCAGCTGTATTTTTTCATTGCCTCATTTTGGGGAATGAATTACTAAAGGTATCACTAAAGCTTTTGTCATGAAATGTTTTGTGTATGTTTGTTTCTTTGTATTTTAGGGTTTTGTGTTTTACATCAAAGTCTTCAATCTATTTTGAGTTGATTTGGTGTATGGTGTGAGATCATGGTCTAGTTTCATTCTTTTGCAAACAGCTGGCTGTCCAGTTTTGCCAACACCATTTATTGAAAAGGCTATCCTAGTTCTAGGGTACTTTTTGGCTCCTTTGCCATAGATTAACTGTCCATATACACATATATATGTGGCTTATTTCTGGGCTTTCAAAACTATTGCACTGGTCTTTATTCCTTTTTTTTAGTTCCAGTACCAGACTGTTTTTATTATTGAGGCTTTATAATATAGCTTGAGGTCTGGAAGTATAATACCTTTGTTCTCATTCTTTTTCAAGACTGCTTTTGCTATTCAGGGTCTTCTGTGATTCCATATGAATTTCAGTAGTATTTGCTCCAGTTCTTTGAAATATTCCACTGATATTTTCTTGGAATTTCACTAAATCTGTATATCGCTTTAGGTAGGTGACCATTTTTACAAAGTTTACTCTTTCCGTTCATGAGCAAGGAATATTTTCCCATTTCGCTGTGTCTTCTATTTCTTTCAACAGTGTCTTATAGTTTTCTTTTAATAGAACTTTTACCTCCCTTGTTAGGTTTACTCCAAAGTATGTAAGGTTGTTTTATTTAATAGTAAATGGGATCACTTTCTCAATTTCTTCCTCTTCTATCTCATTGTGTAGAGGCAGGCAACTGATTTATGGGTGTTGGTTTTATAACCTGCCAGTTTGCTTAACTGAATAATTTTTTTCAATTACTTTTCCCATGGAATTTTGAGCATTTTCTACGTATATTATCATGTCATCTTCAAATAATGATAGCTTTACTTCTTATTTCCCAATTTGCATTCCTATTACATATCTCTCTTGCACAATAGGTCTACATAGAAATTCCAGTATTATACTTAATACCATTTGTGAGAGTGGATATCCTTGTTCTCTGCCAGATTTTAGTTGAAATGTTTTCAGTTTTTCACCATTGAGAATGATGTTAATTATGGGTTTGTTGTAAATAGCTTTTATTATGTATAGATATGTTTCATTTATCCCCAATTTTTCAAGGTTCTCATAAGTGGATGTTGGATCTTATGAAATACTTTCTCGGGGTCTATTGATATGATAATAAGGTTTTTAGCTTTCTTTTTGCTGATGTGATTTACATTGATTGATTTTCAGATGTTGAAACATCCTTGTGTAACAGGTATAGATCCCAATTGGTCATAGTGTATGATTAATTTAATGCATTGTTGGATTTCGTTTGCTAGGATTTATTACGGATTTTGCATCCTTGTTCATTAAGGAGACTGGTTTGAAATTTTACTTTTTGTGTTGTCTTTGGTTCTGGTATTACAGTAATGTTGGCCTCATGAAAGTATCTATTTCATTTATTTTTCCAAAGAACCAGCTTTTGGTTTCATTGATCTTTTGGACTGTCTTGTTAATTTACATTTCATTTATTTCTGCTTTGATTTTTATTATTGCTGTTCTTCTGCTGAGCTTCGGATTTCTTCTTCTAATTCCTCAAGTTGAGACAGAAGATTATTTATTTGAGCTCTTTTCTGTTTCTTGTTTCTTGATGTGGGCATGCATTGGTATATATTCCCCTCTTAGTAATGCTTTTGCTGGCACCCCATTAGTTTTGGAAGGTTGTGTGCTCATTTTCATTTGCTTTGAGATAATTTTTAATGTGTTCCTTTATTTCATCATCAACTCAGTGGTTTTTCAGTGGTGTGTTGATCAGTCTTCATCTGTTAAAATATTTCCCTACTTTCTTTGACAGTAGGTTTTTTGTTTGATAACTTTATGTTCTAAGAAGATGCTTAGTAGATTTCAGTCTTCATTAAATTATTGACATTTGTTTTATGTTCCAGAATGTGATCTATTCTGGAGAATATCCCAGGTACACTTGATGGGCTCTCAATTCTATTCCATCGTTCTGTGTGTCTGTTTTTTTTCTTGTACAATGTTATTTTAATTATTGTGGTTTTATAGTATAGTTAAAAGTCTGGCAGTGTAATACCTCCATTTTCCCCCTTTTTAGTTAGGGGAGCTTTTTCTTTTTGTATTTTTTTTTTTGTGCTTCATGTGAATTTCAGTGATCTTTGTTCTATCTTTGAATAATGTCATTGGGATTTTTATTGGGATTGAACTAAATCTGTAAATTGTTTTTGATGGAATGGTCATTTTGACAATACTGATTCTTCCCATCCATAAGTGGAAATATCTTTCTGTTTCTTTGTGTCTTCCCCTATTTCTTTTAATAATGCTTTATAGCTTTTATTGTATAGGTCTTTCACCTCTTTTGTGAGGTTTATTCTCAGGTATTAAATAATTGCACTTCTGGTGGGAATGTAGGCTTATCTAGTCCTTTTGGAAAGAAGCGTGTTCCTTAAAAGACTAATTGGATCTACCATATAACCCAGATATTCCACTTTTGGGGTATTATTCACAGAGCACAAAAATACTAATTCAAAAAGGAACCTGTACTCCTGTGTTATTATTACCAGCACTATTTACAATACCCAAGATATGGAAGCAATCTAAATGCTGCAGACAGATGAATGGATCAGGAAGATTTGGAACATAAACACAGTGGAATACTTCTCAGTGATTAAAAAAGAGAAACTCATACCATTTGTGGCAACATGGATGGAACTGGAAGAGATTATTCGAAGTGAGGCAGAAGGAGAAAGATAAATGCTAGATGGACTCATTTATATGTGGAATCTAGAGAAACCAAACAAAGGATCAGTCAAAGACAACCTGTAAATCTGACTCTTGAAAACAGAGCATAGATTTCAGACATCCAGGAGGACTGTGGAATGATTTAGAATGGGGGAGGTGGGAGAGCACTGTGGAGTGTGGTGGAGGAATGTGGGCACTTTGATAGTGTGAAAACTATGGCACTCACATCAAAGGGAAGAAATCCTACATTATGAAAAAATAAAAAGGATGATTAAAATATTCATTCGTCCCTTTTGTATTTTCTGTCTATATGATCTGTCCATTGGTGAGAGTTATGTTAAAAATCTTCTCCTACAAATGTGTTTTTATTGGAGTCTATTTTCAGGGTTGATAATAATTACCTAATATATTTTGGTGTTCCTTTGTTTAGTGAGTATACCTTGATGAATGTTATGTCTTCTTGGCATATTTTTCCTTAATCATTGCAGAGTGTCCATCTTTGCCACTTCTTACCATTTTTAACTTTAATTTTATTTTGTCTGATACCAGAGTGGCTCCAACTGCCTTTCTCTGGGACCCATTTGTTTGTAGAATGATTTTTTAGTCCTTTATTCTGAGTTTGTATCTTTGGAGCTCAGATAAATTTCTTTGAGACAGAAATTGGATTCTGTTTCCTAATCCTACCGTATTATGGGTGTCTTTTAATCAATGAGTTCAGTTCATTTATATTTAAAGTTATTATACATACATGAAAGTCTGTTGCTGCCATTTTCCCTTAATTTTTGTTGTTCACTCTATTTCCTTTTTCAGTACTTTGTGTATGCGTCTGTCTTCAGTTTACATGTGAGAGTTCCTTCAAAATTTCTTGGGGGTTGGGGGTCTAGAGTTTGCAAGCTCCTTCAGTTTCTCTTTGTTTGAGAAGGATTATATTTTTCTCTCATATCTGAAGGAGAGCCTTGCAGGATAGAATGTTCTTGGTTGGGAGATTTTATCTTTAATTATTTGGAACACATCATTTCATTCTCTCCTTGACCCCAGTGTTTCTTCAGAGAAGTCCACTGTTAGTATGATTGGGGTACGTTTATAATTTATCTGCTTCTTCTCCTTGCCAGCTTCAATTTTTTTTTTTTTTTGGTCTTGATACCTTGGAAGTTTCACTTTGCCATGTCTTGGTGTAGGTCTCATTTTGTTTGGGTGAACCCTGGGGCTGTTGTGGCTTCCTGGATTTGTATATTTAGTTCTTCCTCTAGGTTTGGCAAGTTTTAATTTATTATTTATTAAAATATATTTTCTGTCCCCTTTTCTCTATCTTTTCCCTCTGGTACACACTTATTTTTATGTTGCCTTTTCTTATGTTGGAATTGGGTAATTCTCATAGTGTTTCTCAATTTTTCACTGATTTTATTTCTTTATTTTTCTACCCAGAGTCTTCATTCACTCACACCTTCAACTGCTTTATTCTTTCTTCCGCTTTCTCCTGAATTTTTCATCTCACCTATTTCTTTTTTTATATCCTGACCTATATTTTCATATTTAGAGCGTCAATTTTTGCCTTGTATTTTTCATATATTTCTCAATGCATTCATTTGTTTTTCTGAAAAAAATTATCATGGCAATTAGATGTTCTGCTTTTTTTATTTATATCTTTTACATTATTGTGCATTTCCCGTAGGTTTCTTGCCACTAATTCACCCTTGAACCATCACCACAGTCCCTTGTGCTCTTTTCTCCCCTGTTTTGAACACTTGTCCTCCCCATCCTCACAAAATGTCTCTTGTTTATGGTTGCCTACTAGGTTTTTTTTTTGTTGTTGTTGTTGTTATTTTCTCCTCCTGATCTCTTATTTGGTATCCCTATAAACGGCCTAAAAGTGAAACATTTTTCATGCAGGTATTGAAAAGCTGGTGAGGGAGGTCTGGTTCATGGCTTTCATGAAATTCATCAAACCTAGTTTGATGTGAAGGGGTGGTAGCAGGATTTTTGAGCCTCAAACAGAGCTGGGTGCTGGATATTCTTCTCTCCAACTGTTACATTTTGTCTGCAAGTCCATTCCTTCTGCAAGTAGTGCAATTCATTTACTCAGCTAGCCCACTCACATAAGAAACACGTGTATTTTGTATATCCCTGCTGCAGTCTCATTAAAAGGGCAACTAGCTTGAAATCACCACAGACGTGCCAGCTGTACTTGTTATACTCAATGGAATTCAGTAGCTGCTTTAAGTTATCGTATGTCTCTTTCATGTGGACAGCATGTGCTACTGGAAGAGATGGAAGATGGTTTCCACTGTGAAAACCACAGCCTTAAGACTCAGTTTCGAAGAGTCTAGAAATAGTCTCCATTCTTGTGGGTCATGAGTGATTTCTAAGGCATTCACGAGGCCCTCAATATCAGAACAGAATACGAGAGTACTTTCCTTTCTGAAGAAAGGCTCCAAAGCTGGTGGCGCTTTCGATATAATGTAATTGTGACATCTACTTCTAGAAGATTCCGTAGTTGGAGTCTTCGATCCTAGCACTTCTGCCTGCTCTTGTATAAGTCCAAATCACGAACCAGGTCATTGAGTTCTTCCTGTGTTAGTCTGTGTGGGGGTGACGAAGCACCACAGTGAAAATCTGGATCACTGCATGCTGCTGGAACAGGAGAAGAACAGGTCGGCTCACCCTTGTCCTCATCAGATGAATCAAGAGAATATTCTACTGGAGGTTCTGCAATAGGAAGTTCCTCATCATGTGGAACTGGTCTCAATGCAGATGGAATGTTTGGGTAGACTATTCTCGACTTCTTTTGCTTCGTTATTCCACCGGAAAGAGGAGGAACCAAGCAGAAATAACAGTCTTTTATGTGGTTGCTTGGCTCTCTCCACACCATAGGGATTGCAAACGGCATTGATGGTCTTTTGCCATTTCACCACTGTGAAAGCTGTGTTGTACATGTAGCACAGCATCTATGCGGGGCCCAAGGCTTGTCTTGGTCACCAACTTTGCATCCAAAGTAAAGATGATTAGCCTTCTTCACTTGAGAAGTGATACTTTTCTTCTGGTTGGCAAATGTCACTTCCCCACAAAGGGAGCAGAAACTGTCCACGCTATTAACGCACTTTCGAGGTATTACTGTTCTGTATTGTGCCTAAATGGATAAAAGAATAACGGTTCTATGGGACAGTAGCTTAAACTGTCTCTCACAAAGTCTGAAATGTTTTTAATGCCTAACCTTTCCGACAGGGCTTTCTGTAGTGCACTGCTGATGTCAGCTTACTTCAGCAGCCACCTGGCAATAGTATTGCATTGCATCAGAAAATGATGCAATCAACTCTGGATGATGTGTGCACGATGGTATTATGTGATGTGATGAAATATTACATCATTCTAGGCTGATTTAGGATGTTGTTGCAGTCCTACTGGATAAATGTACATGGTGAAGCATATAAAATGAATTATATGAAATATCTTCAAAACGAGAGCTAATAAAAACTTTTCAGGGTTATATTCATGTTCAGCACACCAAAATACTACAGATTAGGACCTTTTAAGTCAGTGACGGTCTCAATGTTGACCAGTGCAATCAGAGATTACTACGAACATGTATATGCAAACTTCAACAATCTAGAAGAAGAGATGGACACCAGAACTATACAATCATTGAAAGCTGGGTAAAGAAGAAATAGAACACCTAAACAAATTAATTACAAGCAATAAAATCTAAACTGTAATCAAAACCCTGCTCCCAAACAAAAGCCCCCAAACCAGACAATTTCACAAATGAGTTCTGCCAAACATTCAAAGATAAATTAGTGCCTATCCTAGAAAAAAACTCTTTTAAAAAATGAGAAAAAACACAAAGTTTGGCTTTGGAATTGAGCTGTTTCCATAGCTTGTCTCATGTAGGAACCATTAATTGCTATATTTTGGGAATCAACTCAATATTGACCTGTCTGCTTTTTCTGAGAGGTCTGTTATAATTTGTCTTTCATTTCGAATTCTATTTATTAGGGTTTTCTCACAAATTGTCTTTAGCAAGCCTATATAACAGTCAATTTTTTCCCAAGAAACTGTTGTTAGCTTCATTAATCATATGAACTGGTTTTTAGTTTCTTTTTCATTCATTTATGCTCTATTTTTTGTTATTTACATCTGTCTACTGTTTTTTATTAGTTCTTCTGTTTCAAGTTCCTTAAGGAGTAAGGTTAAACTATTTATTTCAAATCTTTCTTGTTTCTATATACTTTCCTCTTAATATTGTTTTTGCCATTTCCATGGGTTCTGGTAGCTCATGACTTCAATTTCTTTCATCTCCATGTATTTTGTAATTTGTCCTTTCAGTTACTAGTTAATACACTGGTAATCCATTAGTATGTTATTCAAAAAGATTAAAAGTTTTGTCTGCTTTTGTTGTGTGTTTGATTTCTAGTTTTGTTCTATTCTGATCAGAGAAGATACTTGATATAACTAATTTTCATGAATTTATTTACACTTGCTTTGCATCTGAATCTATGATCTATCCTTATTCCAAGCGCATTTCAGAAGAATGTGTACAATTACTTTTTGGTAGGTATGGTGCTTAAACTTATTTTTTTAGCCATTGTGTTCTAATTTACCATTTAAGGTAATTATTTTATTGTTAAGGTTCTTTCTGATTGATCTGTCCATTGATGTAAGCACAATGTTGAAGTCCCTTATTACTATTGTGTCACAATCAATCTCTGTTTTCAGTTTTGTTAGTAGCTGCTTTATATATTTTCATGTTACTTCATTTGGTGCATATGTATAAAGGAGTGTGATGTCTTCTTGATGGGTTTATCCCTCAATCACTTCATAATATCCATCCCTGTATCTTGTCACCTTTTCTTTTAGTCTATTTTTTTCAGAAAAAAAGTTCTTATATTTTTTTTCAGAAAAAAAGTTCTTATATTTTTTATCAGAAAAAAATATAAATATATATATACACACACACACATATATATGTGTATATATATGTGTGTGTGTGTATACACACACACACACACACACACACGGCTATCCCTGCATTTTTGGGTCCCATATGCTTGTAGGATTGTTTTCCAAACTTTAATTTTCAGCCCCTGTTTATCTTGGAGATCAGATAGGGCTCCTGGGGATGACAGAAAGTCAGGTTTTATTTTCTGATCCAATAATACACTTTTTACCTTTAGATTGGTAAATTCAGTCCGTTTACATTTAGGATAAGTATTGATATATGAGGATGAGGACTTGCATTTGTCATTTGTCTTTAGTTTTTTGGTTCGGTTTCCTTATTTTTGTGTGCTATTGTCTTTGATTTAGGTAGATGAGCTTCCTTCAAACAGTTCTTAAATGGGACATCTAGTGCTGGTAAAGTCTTCAACTTTTATTTGTCTGGGAGGCCTTTATTTCTCACTAAGGATGAAGTTCTAATCTTTTACTTGTAAAGGTCCAATTTTCTTAGCACCATTTATTGAAGAGTCTCTTCCTTGTTAAGTAGTCTTGATTTTCTTGTCAAATATTACTTGACTGTATGTTCACAGATTTATTTTGGGGCTCTTGATTCTGTTACATTGGTATGTATCTCTTTTTTTATTTCTCTAACTTTGTAACAGTTTGAAGTCAAGAAATATGATGGCAACTGGTTTGTTCTTTCGAAGGAGTGCTTTTGTTATTCATTTTTTATAAATTTAATTTTTTGCACTTCTGTAAAAAATGCCAATGGAATGTTGATTAGGAATTGTATTTAATCTATAGATTCTTTTTGCTAGGGTGGATATATTAACAATATTCATTATTCCAACCCATGAGATCAGGATACATTTCCATTTGTTTTTGTCTTTTGATTTATTCAACTACTATCTTGTAGATTACAGGGTAAAGATTTTTCATAGTTTTCTTTTTTCAGTTAATTCCTTTTTAATTAACTAATTTTAATTGAGGTAATATTGGGATATCCCCACTAGGTCTTGCCATTGCAGTGCACAACCAAATCACCCATAATTCACTACCATAGTTCATAGTGCTTCCTTCCATAGTTTTTGTTCTTATCCCTCCTCATGGTCTCCCCCCTATGGATGCTTCAGTTCTGTAGTCAGTTTTTCAGGGTTAGTTTTTAAGTTTGCCTTTATCTGACTTTTACTTAGTTATTCTATATTCCACATAATAGTGACACATCTAGGATTTATCTTTCTCATTCTGACTTATTGCACTTAGTATTTATCCTTTCCAGCTCCATCCATGTTGCCACAAATATTCAGTATATATTACTGGATTTTATATATATATATGCCACATCCTTTTGATACATTCATGTATTTTGGATCACTTAAGTTGTTTCCATATTTTAACTATAGTAAGCAGTGTTCCAATAAAAACATGGGGAGTGCAAGTTTCTTATCAAATTAGTATCTGTGAATTTCTTGGGTAGATGCTTAGGAGTGTAATTACTGTAGCCAATGACAGGTCCTTTTAAAATGTTTTGAAACATCTCCATAGTGCTTTTCATAAGGACTGAACCAGTCTGCTTTCCCATCCGAAGTGTAGGAAGGTTCCCTTGGCTCCAACACTTGTTCTTTCTGTTCTTTTCAATATGGATCATTCTTACAGTTGTTAGATGATATCTCCTTGTGGTATTGATTTTCATTTCCTTGATGATAAATTATGATGAAAATTTTTTCCTGTGCCTGTATTCAGTCCATGTCTTCTTTGAATTAAGTGTTTGTTTAGTTCTTTTGACCATTTTTATTCGGTTATTTGTTTTATTTTTGCTGAGTTGTATGAGTTCTTTGTAGATCTTTGATATCAGTCCTTTGTCAGATGTATGGTGTGTGAATATTTTGTTGCATTGAGTGAGGTATCTTTTCATTTTCATTATGATTTACTTTACTGTGCAGAAGCTTTTTAGCTTCATGTAGTCCCAGTTGTTTATCCAAGCTGCTGCTGCTGCTGCTGCTTCTTCTTCTTCTTCTTCT
>PVIJ01017709.1:0-28585 GCA_004024925.1 Scalopus aquaticus | reverse complement strand
TTTTGTTGAGTTGTGTGAGTTCCTTGTAAATTTTTGTTATCAGTCCTTTATCAGATGTATTGTGTGCAAAGATCTTTTCCCAGTTGGTAGGGTGTCTGTTAGTTTTGGTTAATGTCTCTTTTGCTGTACAGAAGCTTTTTATTTTGATATAATCCCATCTGTTTATATTGTCTTTCACTTCCTTCGCTTTGAGGGATGTAGAAAAGTACTTTTGCTACTGAGTTTTTAAACCTCCTTAACATGCATTTGCCTACTTCTGACCTTAATATATTAAATATGAATTAATTTTTCACCCCACAAGAACTCAGTAAGTGTAATATTTTGGAACAAACGGGGAATCAGAGTGCATTCTAAACTGTTATAGTTTATTATATGTTCTTATGTACTAATTATATGTTCTTATGTAGGTCACTTCACCTCTCTGGCTTCAGTTCCTTTATCTGTAAGATTAAAAAGTTGAACTGAGAGAATTTTCTAGGGCTACCTACACTCATTTCCCCTTCAACACGTGACCAGTTCTTATGGCACACTGTAGGGAGAAATAGATGAATGAATAAACTATTTGGTTTTCATATTTATTTTCTTACATAGTTGTTAATTTTTGGACCATATTTGATTTCTCCCCTTAGGGGTTGTCCCTGTAGTTCTCCCCCCATCATGGCACCTGTGACCCATCCCATTAGCTCCTTGTGCTTTTCCCTCCCCAGTTTTGACCTCTCTCCCTCCGTCTCCCCTGCTGGATGCCTCCGATCAACCGTCACCTTGCAAATTTTGTCTTTTTCCTGACCTTTTTGAATAGACTATTTGAATTCATATATGAAGTGGTAATGCATCATAGACACAAGGTGCTGTCAGAGCACATGGAGAAGCACAAGTCCCAGTGAGGGTGAAAGTAGATGGGAGGTGACGGGGAAATCTTCAGGAAAAAGTAGCATCTAAGTTGACACTTGATGGGTGAGTGAAAAATATCCAAAGTGCAGGAATGGAGGAGAAGGGAAGGAGAAAAAAACAATGATGTTTTAACACAGATTCAAAACAAAAGATTCAACTTCAAAAATTGTAAGCTTAAAAGTGGCTTATTTGTAGTATTATTATTTATTTATTTTTATTATTATTTGAATCATGAAGAATATTTATTAAAACTCACAATGTAACATCAGTGTAGCCTTGTAGAAAATCTTAAACCATTTTAAAATCTTCGATGAGAGGCTAATGTAATGTTTGTTAAAAGTTTCTTCACAAGACCTTTTAGCATTACATTTGCCAATGTTAAAACGGAAGAGCTGTGGGATATAAAGAATAATCATACTCTTGAGTAAGTTACAAAGAAAGTGAATTATCTAAATTCTGGTTAAAACCAGAAAAGAGGAAAAACGATGTATACCTTCTGCAATTTGCTACCATATATTTATGCAAAGAAAATTTCTCATCAATGGTGAATGCCTAGAATTTGAAGAAATCATCATTCAAGTCCTTGACTAGCAGTTGCATGAACTATACCGAGTTTAAAAACTAGTATTAAAAAGTTATATATTTAGAATTACATATGCAGAAACAAGTCCAAAGATTTCATGTAAAACTTGGAAAATATTTTATTTAGGAAATTTATAGAAACTTAACATTTAGTGTATTTTAAATGTTATAAATTTTAATATTATGCACATTTTCGTCTTAAAATAACATTTAACATATAATGCACATTTTCACCAAAATCTGTAAAGATGCCTCCAAAGACCTTCAAACTCATTCCACAATGTCAGGAATCATTTTCTTGGTGAACCATTTTAAAACACAGCCTTAGGGGACAGCAAATCTGTCAGTAATTCTCTATAATACCTTGGGGGAATTATGTTACTCTAATTCTGCTCTTCCTCCCAGAATTTTTCTTGAAGATGATAGGTTTATAAACAAAGGATCAGGAAAAAGACAAAACTTGCAAAGTGACCATAGATGTGAGACATCCACGGGGGAGAAACAAGAAGAGGAGTCAAAATAAGGAGGGAAGAACACAAGGAACTGAGGAGATGGATCACGGGTCTTATGGTGGTGAGAGGAATATGGGGACTACCCCTGAGGGGAGAAATAAAATGCTGACCAAAAATAAACAACAATGTAAGAAAATAATTTTTTTTTATTTTTAAACATGGTAGGCTTATAGCTTTAAAACTATATGAATTCTTGGGGACCTAAGCACAATTTGTCAAAATAACACTGGCTCTTTTCTCTCTTCAGCTCTCCAAATAACTGTCCTTAGGCAATCACCTCTCTCCTTTATAATGGCATTTTCTACAGCCACCAGTTCAGTGCAAAGCAAGGCAGGGAAAAAGAATAGTCGGAACCCATTACCATGCACACTGCCATCTAATGGGGCCACACCCTGAACTCCCAGAGCCCTGGATCTATTCTTCTGATGGAAATCCAGTACAATCTAACCTACAGCCATTCTGCGCTAAGTGAAGATAAGCAGGACCAGGAAGCCATTTTGTATTATGTTCTATATCAATATAAACATGTAAAATACATGAAAAAATTGTGAAAACCTGTTCTCCCAAATCTAAGATAAGCAATAATAGAAAACATGTCTTCAAAGAACTGCAATCAACAAAAGAATAATGTTTATTCATTCAATATTTATTGAGTGTGTGCTATAAACAAACATCATGCTAGAGTTAGGGACACATTTTAGAAAGACTTATTTCCTACTTCATATCAGAATCTCTTAGGAGATACTGACAATGATTTACAAGTCACCTATATATTACATAGTAATTTAAAATATATACAAATGGTTGCTTTATCAAGAATGCAGTTCCCAGGGGCCTCCCTGGTGGCGCAGCGGTTGAGCGCTGCGCTGTGGAGCTGTCAGCAGAGGTGATGCGGGTTCGATGCCCAGCCGGGGAGAATCCCACATGGTGCGGCAGACCTCTCCTGCCTCGCCCACTGCTCCCCTCAGCAGTGTGTTTCTGATCTGCCTGCTCTGCTCCCCGCTCTGTCTCTGGTGAGCCTTCTCGCCACTCCATGCCCCTGGCCTATACCCCAGCTTAAATAAAATAAAAATCTTTAAAAAAAAAAAAAAAAAAAAAAAGAATGCAGTTCCCAATAAACACTAATGAAGTATCAACTCATTTTTGTGTCTTTATTGGTCTTATCCTAATTCATAGCCTAGTAAACCAATCTAACGGTAGGCTAATAAATACCTTATCATTCAGTTGAAAAGGTCACAATTAAACCCTCAAACAAGTGTTTTCCATCTTACACCTTGAAAGTGGCCTGGCCAAAGAGTGTTGGCCAAGGTCAAGTTTACTGCACTGCTTCTCCCAGGGCGAGCTGGTGTCAGGACAATTTCCCTTAGTAGTGTCCATTTATTCAAAAGAGGTCATACAAATGTGCTTGTGTTTGCTAAAAGGAATTATATCTGTTCTCTATTGCAGCTTTGAAACCATAGTAAAAATTATTTTTAAAGGTCATTTTAAAGTTTAACTCAAGAAGCCAAATTGAAAACCTACGTACGCTATGATTCCAACAATGTGATATTGAGAAAAGGCAAAATTATGGAGACAGTTAAAAAGTCAGTGGTTGACAAGAGTAGGAGGCAAAGGGAAGCACATGTAAGTGGAGCACAGAGGATGCTTATGGCAGTGAAACTATTCTGTATGACATATAATAGTGAATATCAGTCCTTTTACATTTGTCAAAATCCCCAAAATGTATATCATGAGTGAATCCTCATGTAAACTATGGACTTTGGATGAAAATGATGTGTCACTGTGAATTTATTGACTAATAAATGAGCTACTGGAATGCAGGATTTGGTAGTAGGGGAGCCAAGCATATGAGAGGAAGAAGGTATATGGAAACTCTATACATTCCATTCTCATTATTTTTGTAAACCTAAAATTACTCTAAAAAATAAAGTCTATTTTTAGAATAATTATTGAAATGGAACCCAATAATTATTATTGGCCTAAGCTACACTAGTGTTTACTCTCCTTTAGGCAGTGACAAACAGAAGCAAAATAAGTTCTCCACCAGGCATCTTACTACAGAAAACCAGTCTGTGGACCTCATGGCAAGACTCACATTCTTCAGAAGATAGGTTTTTTTCACCTAGTCATTTCTCCCATCATTCACCAGACCCACTTTGGACACATCAACCAGATATCTTCTTCTCCCCTTGCTAGCAGGAACAAAAAGCTTCAGGCCAAACACAGTATCTGGCAAAGTCTAGAAGAGGTTGGCAGCTTCTGTGAAAGCAATGCCCAGAGGATCCCTATCCCCCGGGCCTAATTCAAAGGCAAAGTTGTTTTAACAGATCAAAAAGAAACTTGAAGCAGCAGAGTCGCAGCAGAAGATGGGGTCCCCAGGCACCAGTTTGGGACTCCCTGCAGCAGCTCTGCCTGGGTTCATTAGCAGGAGTTGGAGGCCCCTGAGAGCCAATTAGAAAAGGAAGTCAGGATGCGAGTGGGAGAAACGATTCCAGCAACGGCCAATTAAAAGTGCGTGGACTCCACAGCTCTGGGGACCACAAGTCAAACTGTTGCATCAGCCAAGTTCCAGCACCAACTCCCTGAACATGAAGAGGGAGCACACGGGGGAGAGGAGGAAGACAGAGGTGTCCCCGCACTCTGGCAAGCTTTCACTGTTCACCCCAAGTGAATACGCACTTGACAATTAAAGTGCAAGTGGTATCTCTTGATTAACCATGTAGAAAGCCCCAAGAAAATGCCATGAGACAGACAGGACCTGGCTGGGGAACATGCCCAATAGACCTAGGCAGGCGCCCCTGATATAGCCACCCTGCCACCGGCTCAGAATTGCTCCTGTCAAATCACAAGTGACCCTGGTCCTTTGTGCACAGCAGTACTATTTCCAAGGCCACTCCTCCTCCCTATCTTGTGCTTGTAAAATACCTAGTGACTGTCAAAGCATGATCACAAACACACCACAGTGATTGTCACAAAAACCCTGTGGGTCTTCTTAGGTATATGTTAGTATTTCCATCTAAGAATTTTTAAAAGTTAATGCTGAAGTTCAAGACGCTTGCCTAAAATCACGTAGGCAGTATTATCTGTGTATTTTTATAGATATGCTACTGAGCTTATAAACACAAAGGCTATCTCTGGAAGGAAACATAAAAAATGAAGTTGTTACTACACTGAGGAAACCAGTGGTCAGGAATGGAAATGAAGCTCTCTTTTTATCTGTTGACTTTTTGGTAACTTTTACATGGCATACTATTGCATATACAACTTCCTAAAATTAAATGAGAAAGAAAGTTACAATTAGGGGGCAGAAAACCACAATCCCATTCTCTGTCCCACTATAAAATGCTGCCTTCATGCTGGGAAAGAGACCAGAACATTTTCCTATGTCCTGTACCTTCCCACCCACTCCCCCTTCCATGTCCCAACCACATATACACACGCAGCCTGCCACAAGAACTCCCACACAGTTGCCTGCGCCACACAAATCTGCCAAGAGGTGAGAGTGAGCTGGAAACCAACCCAGTGACAGGGAATTGAAAGTGTGGTTCTGACTGATAGGTGAGTGGTCCTAACAATACTAACAATACAGTTTTCATTTAGGAAAACAATTTTTTGTTCAAATATTTTAACATGATAAAAATATATACAAAATTTTAAAAATAAGAAAAAGAAGCTAACACTTCAACATAAAAGATCGAGGTAAGAAAGACGGCCACAAACCCTGCCAGTACCCAGCCCTGAGATTCCCAATACTCATCAGGCTGACACATCACTGGTGAAAGTGGAACAACTTCCTTTCCTGGGACCTTCCCCGACCTGATGTGTAGAGACAGAAAAAAAGGTGGGAGGATGTATGACGCAACGGGAAATGCAGCTACACACAGCTAGAGATAAAATAGCTAAAATTAATTTACAGACTGTTGGAAGAGACCGCCTCCCCGGTCACGTTCAACGCTGGCACTCTATGACTCTACAAATCAGAAATGTAGGTAGGTCAGTAAACAGAGAAGGGCTAACAGCGTTCTGACACCAAGGGGCAACCTTGGTAGCAAACACAAAAACAGAAGACTGCATCAGGAACAGCAGAAATACTTCCATGAAGACAGTCCACTGATTTCATGTAAATTTACTGAGTACTAGTGTCAGGTACCAAAGGAGAAGCTATGGTCACAAAGAAGAATCCCTTGTAAAAGCTCACAACTCACAGGAAACTGGGAAGTAATTAAAACACAATGACATAAGAGCTCTGAGAGTATAGAGACAGACACATCCAAATCTACTTTGGTTGTGCTCAAAAAGGTTTTACAAAAGAGGTAGCTTTGGAGTTCAATCTCCAAGAACCGCTGCCCTCCAAGAGTGAGGACAACACATTTCAAGCAGAATAAAGGACAGCACAAAATATATTGAGGTGTGAAAGAGCATGGATATTTCTAGATACTAAGAATATGTTGGGTGTACCAAGAATTAAAATTACAAGGAGAAAAGGGAAGAAATGAGGTAATACAGATAAGTGGACCAAAATATAAAGGAGGGCTAGAGCCCATTTGAAGCAGTCTCCCTGGAACTGAAAAATTGCTAAAGGTTTTTAACCAAGGAAATAAAATGAAATTAGTGTTTGAGCTCTCCTGTCCCGCCTGCTGCTCCCCACTCTGTCTCTGGTGAAGCCTCTCACCACCACCCCTGGCCCTTTACCTGTGGCCTACACTCCAGTTCTTATATACATAAATAAATAAATCTAAAAAAGAAAAACTTAAAAAAAGAGAGAGAACAGTATTGCTGTCACTGTGGACAATGATGAGGACCACCCGCTAGGAGTGACAGAATGGGGAAATGGAAAGAAGCTGGTCCCCCAGTGACTTTGTGGAGCTCATTCATGCCTTGGGCTGCCGACTGAAAGAACTTCTTTTAACTAAAAGAGAAATAACTATTTCATAAAAGAGGGTTTGAAAAAGGGTTTTACTCTAATAGACTGTAGTGATTCAAAAACCAAAATCAAAGTCTGGAGAGAATGAAGCAGGCCAAACTACACACTTTTTTCCAAACAATTTTATTCTCCTCCAGCCCCCCGCAAAGGGGAAGGATTCAAATGTAAAAAAAAAAAAAAAAAAAAAGCCTTTAAAAAATTAAGCTCCCCCCCAACTTTAGCAATAAATACTGAAATGATATATACACACGAGGCTCAGGAAAGAGGCAAGAACAGGAATCTCGGGGTCTCTGTCCCACGACAAGATCCCAACACTTTGACCAATTCCATGCTCTTTGCCTAAAACATAGGAGAGCAATGAAAGAGGCAGGAAAGATAAACAAGGGGAGCCTGTGGCCCCTAAGAGCTGAAACACGGTGACAGGAGAGAGAGAAGGGACACAACATGTCTCAAAGGGCAGAAGAAGAGAATGTCTTCTTCTTAAACATCTCCTCCTCCCAGCTGAGTCACTGGGTGTGGCCAGGCCGGCTACTGAGTGCCCCCCTGCTCATCTCCTCGCCTCCGCTCCCTCCTTAGCACGAGAGTCAGGAAGGTCATTCACACTGTGGCCGTGATGCCACTGTGGCCGCGGCCTGGCTGCTGGAGCCCTGGGGCTTCCCATTCACCACCAGCAAGAGGGGCGTCTCCACACGAACACTGGAAAAGGAATAGTCCTAGAAAAGACAAACATACAGAGGTTCGTGACAGAGCCTAAGACCAAAGACACTCGAGCACTGCCTGTGGCCCTCTCCCCCACTCTCTCCACTCGGCATACCCACCCCTTACCTCCATTTTATTTTAAAGTGCTGAGGTAACAGAGGAAATGTAATTTCCCCAAAGTTTTCAATCTTCAGAATGAAAATCTGGGGCAGAGAGGGTTCCCAGAGTCACTACAAAAATGGACAATTCTCTGATTCAAAACAGACAGGCTCCTGGCAGTGCCTAACAAAAGGGTGCCGCTAGGCTCAGAGTCTGCCCTTCCCACAGCATTTGTTAACAAGCACAGTCAGGGCCTCCCTGGTGGCGCAAGGGTTTAAGTCTCAGCTACTATGAAGCTATCAGTCACTGCAGCATGAGTTCGATCCCCAGCTAGGCAGCTGACCCACATGGCGCAGCAGACCTCTCCTGCCTCGCCCGCTGCTCCCCTCAGCAGTGTATTTCCGTAGATCGGCCTATTGTGCTCCCCACTCTGTCTCTGGTGACCTCTCACCACCCCTTACACCTATGGCCTACACCCCAGCTCTTGTATGCATAAATAAATAAATCTTAAAAAAAAAAACACAAGCACAGTCAGATACACAGTGGAAATGCTGAGAAGCGATTAGTCCAAGTGTTTGTAAGGCCTTAAATTAATCTGTCTCACATAAAGTTACTTCTCCCTTTTATATCAGGAGGAAGAAACAGAATAGGGGGTTTAGGTATTTTCCCAATAACAGAAATGACATCAGCCCTCTTTATCCACTCAAAGGCACTTTAAGTTGTAAAATCTTAAAAGATCTTCATATGAAAAATATTGTTCCAGTGGGGGTGTAAAGAAAGCTCTTTTAGGTCTAGAGACATAAATTAAAGAGTTCTTATAAATCAACCATTAAACATCCTAGCAGGAATAAGGGCAAGTAAAAAAAGATGAATTTATAAAAGGAACATAATCAATAAACATATGGCAAAATGTTCACCCTCACCAATAATCAGAAAACAAATTAAAACATTAATGCAATATTTTTCATATAAAAGCATCAAACAATTTACAAGGATTTTAACTCAGACTTCAGAAGAAAACTAAAAGGAAACAAGTACATCCACTGTTGATATTATAATAACTGGTACAATTTTCCAAAAAGTAATCTGACAATATGTATCAAAAAATCTTAGAATTTTGCATAAGCTTTAGACCCAGAATTCTTAGAAATTTATTTAAGAAAATAATCATGGATATAGGCAAAGAAATTTTTAAAATTTACTCTAGTCATAACTGGGAAAAATTGGACATAATCTAGATATAGGTCCAGCAAATGTTTTCTATAAAAAGCAAAATAATAAATATTTTAGGCTTAGTGGGTCATACAATTTCTGTCACAGAACTAATCAACTCTGACACTATAGTGCAAAAGCAGCCACAGATAATAGTACACAAATAAGTGTGGCTGTGTTCCAAACGAATTCACTTCTAGACACTTAAATTTGAATTTCCTATAACTTTCAAGTATCACAATGTTTTGTGGGGTTTTCTTGCTTTTTTTTTTTCCATACAAAAACAGGCAGCGTCAGATTTGGTGAGATTGCCATAGCTTGCCAGCCCCTAATCTAACTGGTGAAAAGTGGATAAAGACCTAATCTCATACTGTTCTGATGAGGTTAAATGAGTCAGTACAGGCAGTAAAGGTCTTATAAGGTCTTAAAAAGGTATGTATACCAAACTGTTAACGAAATAACATTGAGATATTTCAGTCCTTTTTTAATTTTTTTTTTGTTTACCAGTTCTCCTTTTCAGTAAAAGTTATACATACATAAGTAAATATACATATGTGTATATGTGTGTATATATCATGCACACACACACACACATTACTTTATATATTTTTTAAAAGAGAGAAACATGGCTCCTCTTTCAGAGCCCCTGAACTGGGATAGAACCCCTAGCCATCACTCACCTTTCCCTTGTGCTGAACTCGGTGAAGCCGAAGGCTGGGCTCAGGGATGGCTACAGAGTCCCCAATGAGCACTCCCCAACTCTGCACCACATTATACACCATTACTGCATAACAAGGTCCTTCTGAATCCACCAGGCCAAATGTACTGCCAGGTTAAGATGGGTTGGGAAGGGGTGAGGATTAGAAAGGGGAAAAAAGAGCAGAAATGGTGATTTTAAAATACCAGCAAAATAAACGAATGCCTTCTTACTTACTTAGAATACTTATGACAAGTACCATCATTCACTATGAACATTTGAGTTTCATTTGTCTTAGACTTGTACTATCTTTAGATAACATGCACAAATCTCGTCAATCTGTCACTTTGCCAAGAACTGAAGCCATTCAACAAATACTAATAATGAACTAGCTCAAAATGTCACCGCTGAAATATTATTCCTAGTGTATTGATTTAACTATGATAAGCCTCACCAAACTCTCTTAACCATCACAGCCAATTTAATTCCACAAACTTTCAGTGAGTGCCTGTTCTGTAGCAAGACACCTTCCAGGAATGAATGAACGTTTAGTCTAGCAGGCATCAGTTATACCACGGCCTACGAGGCAAGTGTGAAAGGTACTAAAATAGCTTTTCCCTTGTGCCGAATTCAGTGGGGCCAAAGGTTGGGCTGTAGGAACCCAAAGTAGAAATTTCTAAATCAAAATTACCAGGCAGAGGTTTCCTTGAGGAGATTCTCAAACTGAATCATAAAGAACAAAATATTTTCTGGGTTAAATAATACAGGAAAATTAATTCTCAGTGGAAATAAAAAACCTTTGGGGGGATGGGAATAAGGACTGGGAAAGAACGTGAGAGAACTTCCTGGGGTGGTGGTAATGACAGGTGTGAGTGACACAGGTATGTGCATTTGTCAAAACTTAGCAAACATAATCTAAGAGTTGTACATTTCACGGTATATAAATTTTTCATTAAAAAAAGTAAATAAATACTGAACTATAATTAATGATTGCATGTTGGAATATTTAGAGGAAAGAATACAGATCCAAAAATAAGATGGATCAATGGATGAAAAGAGAAATAGCTAAATATGTGAACAACTAAGTATAGCAAGATATTAATAAAACAAAGGTGTTCACTGTAAGATTCTTCAATTTTACTGGATATATGAAAATTTTTATAATGAAATACTGTGAGGAGAATATTAGCTATATCAGGAAGCAGCAAAAGGATAGAGGGGTGAAAACAGCTGTTCCAAAGCTTACAGAATAATCCCATGGTTGGAACAAAGGGCACAAATGGGAAAGTGACAGAAGATAATGAAAAGAGGCAGATACAGAGCAAATGATGAAGGGCTTTTTATGCTAAGCTAAGCTGAGGAGTTCAAACTTTATCCTAAAGCTACACAGTGCTAGCAAAGATTTTAAATAAGAAGGGGCAATGGTCAGTTTTACATCTGGGAAATATTTCTCAGCACTGTAGAAGACAAAAGAGAAAACAGGGAGCCAGGAGACAGGTCTGGAGAGGTGATAAGGTACTGAATCAAGTTAGTTGAGAGAAAGCAGTAGGGGCAGAAAGGCAAACCTACCAGTCATGGTGATTGCCTCTACACAAGAGAATGGAAAAGTCCAAAACAACTTTAGAAGTCTTGACTAAGTCACTGAGTAAGGGTGGTATATTGACTGACAAGGAATTCAGGGAGGAGAAGCCAAGTTGAAAGAAAGATGAGGTGAATGAATGTGAATACAATGAGTTAAGAGATTTCTGATTGGAGCCCAGAATAGCTGGATATAAAATTCCAAAGCTTGGAAACGAGGCATAGACTGGTGATCCATGTGTGAACACAGAGGAGGCAGTCAAAGTTTCAGATGGCATCACCAAATGAGACGAGACGATCTATACGTGAGCCGATGGAGAAGAAGTGCTCGTGCCATCACCTGGCCACACCTGAACTGATACCACACACTGCAGTCAGTTTCCCCTGGTGAATTAAGTCAAAGCCTCAGAAACCTTCTACAGGTAAGTGGGGCCTTACCTCTATCCTTTTGCTGCTTACCGATATAGCTAGTATTTTCCCTACCAAGTGATCAAAGTTGGCACCTATTGCCATCCTGGTAAAGAGGAAGGAACAAAAACAAAGTCTTTTGGAACTTACATTTAGAAATTGGGCAGAGAAAGAGAAACCAAGGAATGGCGAAAAATGTATCCGTTCTCAAGACCCTAAAATTTGCTTTTGTCACTATCTCCTTCTCATTCCTTCATGCTCTAGGGTCTGCTTTAGCTACCTAAACTTTTCTCAACTATCTTCTGGCTCTTCAACTCCTCAAATACATATACCATGAAAATGCCATGAGAAAGTTCAGGGATATAGTGGGAATAGTTAGCATTTCAGTTTGGATAGAGCAGAGGGAACGAAAGGGAACAGTGAGAGTAACCCAGAACGTTATGGAGCCATGCAGTGGAAGCCACTACATCAGACACCAGGGGGATCCCAAAAAATACAATTTCAGTAAGAAAAAAAAAAGGGAACCAGCTAACCAGGCACTAGGGAGAAAAGGACCAAGAAGTGATGGCACTAACAAAAGCCTAATTTTTCAAGAGTTAAAAATTTTCTAAAGGAATATTCTTAATATATCTCCGCTGCTAGACTATAAGTGCCCTTCACTTGGGTCCTTTACAATTCTTTTTTTTTTACTCCCAAAAACACATATAGCAGATGCTCAATTATATATTTGTTGAATAATATCTAAGATAATCTCCCCATCGGGTCTAGCCAGTGAGTTCTGAAAGCTTGCCCTTCAGAACCGCCTAGGCAGACTTAAGTCCAAAAGGATTGAGAATTCTTCCTTCAACCCCTATGATCATGAAAACACAAAGAGGCAAGAGAACTTCAAGGTTTTCATCTGTCTTACAACAAACATAACTGTCAAATTTCAGCTATTGATACGGGAATTCATAGAACACCAAGCTCAGGGGAAAAAAGGGTGGTTGACAGGCTACAGAGAGACTATTAGACATCACCTAAGTAATACCTGCTGATGGTAAGGGAGGCAAACTCCACAGTCAGAGAAAGGCCAGGAAGTAAGAATAATTAGTTCAAAGAGATGAAAAAGAGGAAGCGCAAAAGAAACTCACAAGGGAACCTTCTCCTCTGTGGTAACGCTGAACACCACCTTTCCCAGGACCACAACACCACTGTTTACACCAGGCTGCAGTGTGCTCAGTGGCTTAAGCTCCAGGGTCACCTTCTGTCCAGAGGCTGACTGATAGCGGCCATCACCACAAGGGCCTAGATGTGCCGAGCGCAAGCTTCCCAGCATGCTCTGCAGCTTCTTGGTCTTCACCTTTCCCTGCAAGGGAACGTAAACAGAGATGGCACTGGAAAATAGTCTAAGAGTCCTTCCCTCCCAACCCACCCAGTTGCATAGGGTCATGACTACCAAAACCTAAAACTTACTCTGTTCTTATTTTACCGACACATGGCAGTAGGATTCAGCCTCTAGACATCTTTACCTTGCTGTCAAGGAGGCTGGTTAATCTATTCAGAAATTCCAGGAGTTGTTGCTCTCGCTGTTGGGGCTCTGGCCAGGCAGGATCCAGTGCTGCAGCATGAGAGAAGCCTTCCAGGGCCTCCCCATAGTTCTCTTCATATTTATGTAACTGCACGAGAAGTAACAAAACCCCCCCAATAATAAGTGTATTTGACACCCTATGCCAGGAAGATGTACTAACACAATCTAGAGAAATGAACTGCCGTCCTCCATGGCTGCTCTCCTGTCTACGATCAGCCTGAGGAGCCGGTGACACCGTCCATTCTTCTTCCTGGCCTAGACGATCACAGCCCCGAAGAAGGAGCCATTTCAAAGAAGCTGACTTCCAAACTCTAAAATAATAAGTTATCCTTTTTTATATTTATAATAAACATTTCCGAGAAGTCTTCTAAACTGGCCCCCATCTTCTATAGATCCTCCTCAGTCCTTCTCTTTCCCTTTAGTGATTCCTACAAGTCAAAGAGTGGGAGCTCTTCCTAGAAATATCTTGGCTTTTCTCTCACCATTTGTACACAGAGTTGTCCCTAAGAATGTTCAGTTCTCTCACTGGTAATATTGACCTTCAGTGACCACCACCCCACGGGTCTTACCGTTGCCCTGTTCAGGTGAAGATCAGGATTGCTGGAAGCCATCCTGTCAACCTTCTCCTATATTGGGATAAAAACATCATCAGTGGATCCTATCTAGTCTTAAGAAAGGCAGTCCCCAAAACCTCCTCCACCTCTTATCCCCGGAAAATTTAAGTTTCTTCCCTGTCAAAATGTTACCTATACCCACACTGTCATACAGTAACTACCCGTGTGCTGTATTACTCGGTCCACAAGGATATAAGGGTTTTTGCATGTACAATGAAACTTTAAAATGATTATAATTTATTCATGCAATACCATAAAGATAGGGGAAATACATGAAAACATTCTGATAAAAAAAAGTATATTAATAATGAGATGCTGGTATAAATGAGGAAAGCCTAGAAAATAAATGATGCTAGCTTAATGCATTTCCACAGCCTGTCCACAGCCTGGCTCCAGACCCAAGCAGTATCATATTTCTACATCTAAGCTTCCTTAAAACACACTTTCAAGATCAAATTCTGATTCTCTAATTTAAATAGGTGGCCAGAAACCACATGGCAGCACAGACAAATGTGCTGTGAAGACACTGCCAGCTCTGTTCGTGGCTATGCTCACTTTTTTTTATATTTCATTCACTGCCTGGCACACTGCAAAAGCACAGACAACATGAATTAAAATGCTTAAATGGTTTATTTAAAATATGTTTAGGGGCCTCCCTGGTAGCAGAACGAGTTAAGTCGCAGCACTATGAGTCTGTCTGCAGCCAGTACAGCACGAGTTCAATCCCTGCCAGGGAGCTTACCACATGGCGCAGCAGACCTGTCCTGCCTCGTCCGCTGCTCCCCTCAGCAGTGTACTTCAGTAGATTTGCCTGTTCTGCTCCCCACTCTGTCTCTGGTGATTCCTCTCACTACCCCACACCTCTGGCCTACACCCCAGCTTGTATGCATAAATGAATAAATCTTTAAAAAATAAAATATGTTTAAAACTACATGATTTTTTTATTTTTGTTTCATTTTGGCTTTTTAATGTTTGGTGCATGTTTTTATATATATTTATATGGGTAAATATTGCCATATTTCATTTGCGAATAAGACTTCAGTTTTTGTTTTTAATTAGAACTTTTTTTTTAATTGAAGTAATGTTGGTTTACAACACGGTATTTGTTTTAGGGGCCACAGGTACAAACCTCTACAAAAGTATGTTTTTACACCATCACCACCAATAATCCCCCACCCTGCTCCACTGGGCCCCTCCTTCCTCTTTTCCCACCTTATCCATACTCCCTCAGTTTTGCAGTCAGCTGTCAAGGGATTGTATTGATTAGGTTTTATCTGACTGTTTTGTTTCACTAGATGCCACACATAAGGGAAATCAACCAGTATTTGCCTTTCTCCATCTTACTTATTTTTCTTAGCACTAGTCTCTTCAGTTCCATCCATGTCATTCCCAGTGGCAAGAGTTCAAGATTTTTTTATAGCTGGTTTCCATTTAGGTTTCCATAGTAGGTTTCCATTGTGTATATATACCTCATTAAAAATTCAGGTTTGATTGAAGAGTTAAAAGCAACTATTTAGCAGTTGCCAAATATAAAATTCGAAAGGAGTACACTCTATTACCTTTTAAAATGTAAACATTCACTAAATAAAGAAGTTAGAGTAAAACATAATTCCTCTGCCTAAAAGTCCTCTGATCGAAAAAAGAAGTGTCCCTAAACGAAAAACATGACTATAAGGAACCTTTATTCTTCCATGTAGAACAAAATAAGTAACGGTATGCTAAAAAAGCAATTCTCTGTGTCAAGAGAAGCAAGAAAGCAAATGGAAGGTGACTATGAGCGCTAAATAAAAAGTGCTCAGAAGGTCAATGGGAACCTTCTAGTAACTGGAAATCAAGTTCCCTAACTCTGAAGGAAACCGCCATGCAATTGGCTGTTGACATATAAAAACGGCCTGAAAGCAAAAGCAAAAGCTCTAGTGAATCAATCACTAGGAAATTATGCAGAACAGACTACATGTTGTTTTCTAGTTTAGCCTGTGGAAAATCCAGAGTCATGCTTTCTAAGTGTCAATCAGAGGAAGAACTTGATTTATTCTTCTATATTAGAGTTTTCAGTTTTCTTTAAAAATGTACACAAACACTAATCAGCATTATTTTGACATATGTATTTTTCCTATTAAAAAAAGATGAACATGTTGGAATGGGCTCTGTGATTTAGTCATGCCTGCCTAAAAGAAATCTAGACAGCTCAAGGAGCTATCTAGCACTGAGATAACACACTGCAAGTGGTTGCAAATACCACTCAAGTTATAAAAGGTAAATCACTTCTGCAGATTCACCTATACAAAACCATACACACTGGATGCCAGCAAACACTGCCCATATTGCTCTGCCACAAGGAAAACTAAATCACACTCTTGACTCTGTTGCTACCTTTATATATCTGGCTGCAGTAGCCGCGAGTACTTACTGCTTGGGCATAGGCACTGAGGGCCTGCTGGGAGATCTTTGGGTTCTGGCCAGTATTGAAGTAAAGAGAAAGGTATGCATTCCCCAGGATATCTGAAAGAGACATATAAAGTTTCAGTTCTACACATAAGAAGTTTGCAAGTTGCCAGTCCATTCTGACAAAAACCTGAACAGACTGAAAAATTTACAAGTCTTCTTGAGTCTATAAAAGAAGGGACAACACAGGGCAAATCAATGCTCCCAGGACTGGAGAGACAAGATAGGTGAATACATGGAGCCAGAAACTCACTAGTTGTCATAGTAAACTGCACTGGGGTAGGAAACCAAGAGTTCCTAGAATAGTGGTTCACCAAAATACTTTTCAGGCTTCTTCAAAACAAAGATGCCCTGGCTTCACGCTCAGAGTCAGACTGAGTATGTGTGGGCTCCAGATGATTCTGGCATGTAGCCACAGTTCAAAACCACTGATCTAGAAACTTGGTGAAGATGGTTTGAGAGCACTCACACCAGGAACGGCCATCATGGATATCCATCTGCACAGCCAGTTTAGCTTGCTGGACACTGTCCATGACGTGGCGAGAATGTTCATCTCGAGAATCAGTTCTCAGCTGGCGAAGCACCATCGACAGGTTTTGAAGGGAGACTTTGTTCTTGCACTGCAAATGGAGAAGACATACGCTCAACTTTCTGAGTCTACTTTCCCTTTCCTGATCATTCTAATTCTAATGTTTCACGTTAATTCTTACCATTATGTTTATCTTAGGTGCCCCCACCACAAGGATGAACTTGGTTACTAACTTTTCTTTGCTATCATCTGCCCTGAATTTGATTCCTCCATCTTCTTCTTCATTTAGAACGCTGTCCCTGTTGTCCTCAACCATCTGCCCCCTTCCCTCCTTACCCTCCAATTCTATTCTCCTAATTCCAATTCAGTCTATTTTTATATTCACGTCCTAGGGAAAAATCACAGAGCCACAAGAATCTCATCCTCTCTGTGTTTTCCGGGGAGGGGAGGGGGGGCTGTAAGAGGCTCACATGGGTGAGGGCTCCTGAAAAGCAAGTATGAGCAGCAGCAACATCCCCTTTCTTCCAGTACACTTCGCCCAGATGATTCCAGGCTTCCACCAGCTCGGGCTCCAGCTTCACAGCCTTTGACAAAAGCTCCTCAGCCCTCGGGCTATAGTCAGGAGTCACATTCAGTGCCTTCCCAGTGAGCATCAGAACCTGTGCCTTGCCCTGGACAGAACCTGGAAGAAAGGGGAAAGGATAAAAGGAATTAGAAAAACCCAAGAAGTCTTACAGGACACTTTCTCTCAAGGAATAACCCCAAGCAGCTCTAGAAATGAAACAGCTGAGGAAGATCTCTAAGAACACACCATTCATTCAAAGTCTACCGTATGCAGAGTACTACACGAGGCAGTGGGGTCACAAAGAAAGCATGATTCCTACCTTTGAAGGACTTACACTCTAGGAGAGAAGAGAAAGCATACATATGGAAAATTAAACCAACAAAGGATGCCACATACCCAAAGGATGGTTTAAAGTGAAAAGAGAGGGCCTCCCTGGTGGCCTCGGGGTTAAGTGTACGTGCTATCACCTCAAGGGCCTGAGTTCAATGCCAGCCAGGGAGCTAACTCACATATGGCACAGCAGACCTCTCCTGTCTCTCCTGCTACTCCCCTCAACAGTGTATGTCAGTAAATTCACCTGTTCTGCTTCCTTCTTTGTCTCTGGTGAATCCTCTCACTCCCCACACCTCTATCCTATACCGCAGTTCGACACAAAAATAAATTAAAAATTAAAAAAAATAAAAAGTGAAAAGCCCCTCCGGGTTAGAAACAAAGACACAGAGACAGAAATACATATGGGAGTTCATGGATAATGGATGATCCAACCTGAATAAAATAAAATGTTCTTCTGCGAGCAAGTAGTCAGGGACAACAGGGGGAAAAAAATCAGACAATGAAAGCTTGAAGACCAGGTTAAGGTATTCAGACTTCAACCTATCAATAGCAGCAATCTTTGAAGATAGCTGAGCAAAGAGTTAGACAAAAGAATAAAGTTGAATGTATGAATTAAAGATTCAAAAACAGAACCGTGGCCTTGGTCACTGTGTGTTGGTATGGGGAAAAAAAGAAAAGAAACTAAAGGCAAAAAGGTCAGCTATGAAGATTACTGCAATAGATCAAACAGTAAGTACATTTTTCTGTTTCATGGCATTTTCTATAATGAAATATTAGTAAAAGTTGTTCAGAGGCCTGAAAGGTTGCCATCCTGCTCAGGGGGCCTTAAAAGAATTATTCTGTTGTACCATCCTGAAGGGGACACAAAAAATGTCAAAGACTCAAGAGAAAGAACAAAAGTCTATCATTTCGGACAGGGGTCCGGAGGCAGCATGCTTTCTTTAGGACTCATACCCACTACTTTCTCCATCTGGTGCAAGGTCTTCTCCATCTCCTCCCGCACATCCTGTCGCTTCCTCCCAGCATCCTCAACACTATGTGTCTCGAAATAGCAGTCTCGAAATGAGTAGAGTTGATCCACCAGTTCCTAGGAAGCATGAGGATGGTTTCGTTAAGTGGAAAGAACCCTGGATAAGAAAATATGAGACCGGCTAGCCACATCAGTTCTTGGTCTAGAAATACTGAGTGTCTGTCTCAATTACCAGTGGCACAAGAAACAAGTGAAGCAGCCAGTACATCTCTATCAAAATGCTACAGGCCATGAAGGGGTCAGGGGCCCACCCAATCTCATGCTGTCCCATGTCAGTCTCTGGAACAAGATGATAGCTCTTTTTCTCCAGCCACTACAGGACTTCCAGTATGACTAAGGCCTTCACATAGCAGAGTCAGGGAGGGGGAAACACTTTGCAACTGAGATAAAACAAAAGTTAATAAGATCATATTATCCAGTACTGGACTCAAAGTATAAAATTTCAAAATTTACCCTAAACACTGGAATTCCTAGCAAAACTAACCTTTGCTGGTATCTGAAAAATGAACTTTGTGAATATAGTAAGCACGTGAGAGTCACTATTGTCCATGATCAACAGACCAATTTAAACTTAAAAAACTTGATTTTTTTTTTTCAGGATTTTGTGGTTTTTGTTTTGCTTTGTTTTTGTTGAGTCGCCCTTTGTCTCTCTTACACTCTCTCCAAGTTCTTTCTCTTTCATCTTTTAAATACTTCTATCTCCGACTCTTCTTGTGATATCAGTCAAAGCCTTTCCATTACCTATTCTTTCCTGAAATCAACAGCAGAGAAATATACAACTTACTTCTACCAAGTCTTCACTACCTTCAGAGCACATCCTAAATCCACCACCGGTCTTCACCCCATGTGCTCTCCTGGACTACTTGCCTGCACTACTGTTAATGGGTCATCTTGCGTCTACTCTTTCCCATTCTCACTACAGTTACAGTGACCTTAAGAAATACAAAACATCACAAACTCTCAGATGGTTTCCCATTGCAGACAAAATAAAATCCATCTCCTTAATACACCTTAGAAAACTGTATGATCTGACCTCCCACTATTCATTTTGCCACAAACTACACTTCTTACCACTCTCCCTCTGCAATACTCAAGGTTTTCATTACACACTGGCTTTCATTCACTTCCTTAAATCCACCAAACTTAATCCCACCTACTGTACCCTACACCTGGCACCCTTTCCCCAGACTTTTGCAGGCACATTCCTCACCATCATTTATATCTCAGTTCAACTTCTTAGAAAGACTTTTCTCTGACTGCCCAAATTAAAGTAATTTCCTCCTTTGATCCACTATTAAATCACACTCTGACTTTTCTTCAAAGTACTTACCACTTGAAGTTATGCAGCCTATTCATTAATTACTTGTTGTCTGTCCCCACCATTAGAATATAAGCACCTTGAAGGTTCCTCAAAACACTAAAAATGTATCTACCATATGATCCAGGAATTCCACTCTTAGGAATCTACCCAAAAGACACAAAAATACTAATTCGAAAGGAAACCTGAACTCCTATGTTTATTGCAGCACTATTTGCAATAGCTAAGATATGGAAACAACCCAAATGCCCCAAAACAGACGAATGGATCAAGATGATGTGGTATATAGATACAATGGAATACTACTCAGCAGTCAAAAAAGATAAACTCATGCCATTTGCAACAACATTGATGGAACTGGAAGGGATTATGTTAAGTGAAGTAAGTCAGAAGGAAAAAGAAAAATAGCAGACAGGCCTCCCTGGTGGCACACTGGTTAAGCGCTGTGGAGCTGTTGGCTGCGGCAACGCAAGTTCATACCTGGCAGGGAGATTCCCATATGGCACTGCAGACCTCCCCTGCCTCGCTCGCTGCTCCCCTCAGCAGTGTGTTTCCATTGATCTGCATGTTCTGCTCCCCACTCTGTCTCTGGTGAACCCTCTCACCACCCCACACCTCTGGCCTGTATCCCAGCTTGTATGCATAAATAAATCTTTTTTTTAAAAAAAGAAAAATATTGGATGGTTTCACTTATAGGAATATAGGGAAATGGAACAAAGGGACAGGAAAAAGACAAAACTTGCAAGCTGACTATAGATCTAAGGCATATAGCAAAGGAGGGGGACAGAGAGGCATCAAAACAGTACAGGGAAGAACACAAGGGGCTATGGTGATGGTTCATGGGTGTTATGGTGATAGGAGAGCTACCAGTACTACACCTGAGGGGAGAAATGAAATATACAAAAATGAATACCAACGTAAGAAAATAAATAAATTTAATTATTAAAAAAAAGAATATAAGCTCCACAACAGGCGAGGCTTAATCTATTTTGTTTAGACGTTTATCTGAGCACTACAACAGGGTCTGGGACATGATAGGCCCTCATCAAACATGTTGATTGAATGAACAAATGAATCATCCCTGTCACTAACAAATACTTATGTGTTATATTGGGTTGTGGGAAATGTCATAAGGCATTTTTGCATAGAAAACGTAAGAAAAAAATACGTCATGACTTTTCCAACAACCCAATACTTAAAATCCTACCAGAAGAAAGTGTATAAGCACCCTCTCAGTGTTTTTCAAATTTTATTGTATGTATTATTTCCAGCACCCAGTCTGCACGGATTCTGATTTTAATAGTTTCAGAATTAAAAATTCTGCATTTTAAAAAGTCTCCTAGAGGAGAGTAAAAGAAAATGGTCTGTAAAACTTACATATGTTAAAATTCAAATAGTTACGTTTAAAAAAAGGCAAAAATGTCCTCCTAATCTCCCCAAACCACCTCAGGAATAGCCACTGTTTAGTATAACTTTTCAGAATTTTTTCTATACCTATGCAAACATATATACACAAACAATGTTTCTAATATGAAGCCAAGATTAAGAATCTCTGATTCTTCTGGGCCTCCCTGGTGGCACAGCGGTTGAGCTGCACTGTGGAGCTGTCTGCAGCGTGGGTGATACAAGTTCGACCCCCAGCTGGGGAGAATCCCACATGGTGCGGCAGACCTCTCCTGCCTCGCCTGCTGCTCCCCTCAGCAGTGTATTTCTGATCTGCCTGTTCTGCTCCCCACTCTGTCTCTGGTGGACCCTCTCACCACCCCACGCCTCTGGCCTGTACCCCAGTTTGTATGTATAAATAAATAAATCTTTAAAAAAAAAAAGAATCTCTGATTCCAGACAGTCACACTAGAAAATAAAAACAAATGAATCAAAATCAACTAGAAGTGAGATAAAGTTCGCACTCTTAAAAGTGTTATTTTAAACTATTCAAGAAACAAACCTCACCACTGGAAGTCTTTAAGCAAGTTACATGCCTGTCATAGGGCCAATGTTTCAAATTCCAGGCTGTTTTAGAACACAAAACAATTAGTTTCTGCTGTTTAAGAAAAATCTTGGGTCATTCAAAAAAAAGGTAAAAAGTCAGTTACTTAGCTCCTCCCACCAAATACAAAAAACTAAGTCCAAGTCACAACCACAGTCATCTGTGGCCTGAATTGAGTCTGGATCCCTCTGCATCTGACCCCAAATTGGAATTTCACAGTTTGCAAAAATATCCAAACTGCTAAATCCTCAGGGGAAAAACTAGGAAACGTGTGGTGCAAACCGTTACTGTGACTTGCCAATTTCAAAGCAGAAAAGTACTGAAGAAATGGCCTCTGCGGGGATCAGAACAGGTAATAATAGCCCCTGCAGACCTACCATACACGTGTATGCTACTAGTTATGGGTGAATCCAGAAGGAAAAAAAAAAACTTTCTAAGAATATTCAAGAATAAAGTTAGTAGCAACATATCCTTTTCCACCCAGGACCGAAAACAAGAGCAGTTCCGCCAGGAGCCCGAGGTCCCAACAGTGGCTGCGCCCCTCCCCTGGAGGAGGAGGCTCCTGAGCCCGCTGCCGCTGCACCCTCGGGAGTTGTTATAGTAACCGCACTGACACAAGCCACGTCGTGTGCGTGCCGAGGAATTCGGAGACACTGCACACGCTGGGCCCCCTGCTTCTTCCCGAGCAACAAAAGCTCACATAGATCTTAATCTACGAACCCACCTGCAATTTCTGCAAAATCGGCTTGACTTCTTCCTCTTCATCAGCCATCATTTCCCAGCCACTCTCGGCTTCTCCGCCCCAACTTTACAACCACAGAGACTCACACCCACTCGCTCACCGAGCCACAGCGACATCTAGAGCGCTGGAGGCTCACCTGCCCCTGAGTAGAGGAGCGTGGCTCCAACACCGCTTAACCCAGTGCCTGCGGTGCCAAGGAAATGCGCTGTACGAATCACTTCTGCGTTAATAAGAGTGTCTCTTTCCCAAATCCTGGGAACAAAATTTTCTCAGCGTAAATGCGTGTATATTTTGCTTCATATCTTCCTACTTATTTATACCAGGGTTTTATACCTAAGGAAGACAGATTAAGACGGTGCCATGTGAAAAGTTGAAAAATGTGAAGCACGCGCGCCCTCTCGCTTCTCTGCCGCTTCTTCTTTCATCTTCTGCCGCACCTAGTGCAGCTTAAGTGCTCATTGGGTACCGACCTGATACCTCCTCCCTGAAGCTGCAGCTAAGAAGACTGGCGCCCGCCATGGTGGATTAAAAGCCCGAGAAAGGAGTCAAGACAGAGCAATGACCATATTAATTCGAAGGTGGCGGATCAGGATGGTTGTGTGATGTAGTTTAAGATTAAGAGGCATACACCACTTTGTAAGCTAGTGAAAGCCTATTGTAAACGACAGGGTTTGTTCAATGAGCAGATCAGGTTCCGACCGGCAGCCACACTGCAACACACACACACCTGTGTAATTGCAAATGGAGGATGAAGATGCAGTTGATGTGTTGCAGCAGCAAACAGTCTATAAAGTCTACTAAGAAGGGAACCGTCTACTTTACTCCAGAATTCTCTTCCTCCAAAGACGACATGCTCAATTAGAAAGCCAGTTTGATTCCACCACATCCTAACCCCTGCAGCATGGTTTTCTCTATGCTTTCATTTTCCCATTCATTTCTTTATTGTACATAAATTGGTGTGCATAAGGAAATGTGGTACAATGTAAATCACAAGCTTTACAGTGATTTCCTATATATGAGGAATTTTATACACAATATCCTAATAAAGCTAGCACACTTGGGGTGGTATTGTGAAAGCTACCATTTATACACCAGTATATTCGTACACTAATAATGCTTATATATTGATAGTCTGCATCCAAAAGGATACAAAAGAAAAGACTGTTTCTGGAGAGGGAAACCAGGACTGAGAGTTGTCAGTGTGCCAAAAATTAAAAAAAACCTTTCACTGTGTACACTTACGAATTTTTTATCATGGATTACCTATCCAAAAATACACCTATTTTGAATGGGTATCAAGGATTACCCATTCAAAAATTACCTAAAAAAAGGTTTCAATATAGACTGTCTCTAGAAGGGATATGTCACTGGCAACAGTAATTGATTCCAGGAAGGGGAAATAAGTGGCTTGGGGACAGGTGTGAAAGGGAGCCTTCTCACAGTACACCTTTATTGTACCTTTTGAATTTGTACCATGTGAATGTATTAAACTCTTCAATTTAAAAACTTTTTAAAAAGTAGCATTTAATACTCCTAACAGTTGCTTTTTTACTTTTTAGTTTCAATTATATCTGACTTGTACTTTAAATTCTATGAACCCAACGAAGTTTCAAGGCAGAAATCATGAATGTACAAAAAATGATTTCCTTAAGTCAGTTTCCAAAAAAAATTTTAAATTGCATAGGGAAAACATGGTTCCATAATCTATGAAATCTGTGTGATTTTAAAACTTTTAAATCAAGGTTTTTCATTTTCTTCCTCAGATGCCATTTTAACTGTGTCACAGCAAACAATTTTTTGAAGAACTTTTCTATTCTATATGCCTAAAGAAAACATCACTTGCTTGCCATTCAATTACATAAAGCAGAGGTATTCACTTGCTTTTCTGATGACTGAAAATGAAATACCTTCAAATGATTTCAATATGACTATTATCTAAACACCAATGGGGTTTGGCAGCTAGCATAATTTAATTCCTCCTTGAAATCAATTAAAACTAAATCATAAAATGTAAGAATGTAAAGATAAGTTAATTTAATTAATAGCTCATTTTACAGACAGAGAAATAACGGCCAAGAAAGTTTAAAATCAAAATCACACAACAATATGTGGGGAGGAAAACTAATTAAAACCATGATGTTTTGCCTTCTCATCCGGTATGCTTTCAAATCATACCTCTGATAAGATGTAAAAGTTATTGAAAGTGTTCTTCAAAGTTCTTTCTTGGCTCTACATTTTTAAAAATCATCTGTGATAGTAGTCAGAAATGCTCACTACTTAATAAAGGATTACAAGCAATAAATCTCTAAAAGTATTTCAGTTAATATAATCTCTTTCAATCAAGAACATATTAGGATATTTTCTTCAGAAGTACATTCCTAATGAAGAAATAAGTAGACCCAAGATAACAACTGGCAGAAAGATGAAGTAACTTTATTTTAAAATAAATGTCAAAAAATCAACTTTAAAATAACTTTATCAATGTGAATTATCTTTAAATAGAAATATGAACTGAACAGACACGTATAAAATTCTACTCTCATTCAGTGATATGAGAACACCTCCAAAAGCTAATACAAGGGCAAATATATGAATATATCAAATAAATGTACACACTCAAATAACAAGCCCAGACTCACCCATTTCCTGAGACCAAATTCTTAACATAAATATACTGGCAAAATATCAGTGTAAACACACACATACATATATCCATAGATTCCAGAACCAAAGCTGAGATGCAGACTTATAACACAGGTGCTTATGTATATATACATAAACACAGTTCAATGTGAAACAGTCCAGGCAAAAACAAATGGTCTACAAAAGATCCAATAGTATTGTAACCTTTTCACTACTGGTGAAAACTCAAGAGTTCACAATGAAATTGAGTTTAATAAAATGCTCATGCTTTAAATAATGGAAGTAGAGGGGAAAAAAAGACTCAGCCATTCCCCCACTGCCACTGAGTTCCTTTTAAGTTGTAACTGTTAAAAACTACTTCAAAGTCTTAATAGCACAAGTAGGTTGGTGACTCCTATCTAGAATAAAGGAATTTTTTCTAATTGAAATCACTAAAAGTAAGCAGAAAAACATGCAATAAAGTAAGCTAAATTCTTTTTACTTTAAAGGCCCTGCTAGAGACTTGCTGCTGGTCTAATTCACGACTTGGAGAGGCAAAACAAAAAAAGCTGTTGCTGGGTTCAGGTGCTGTGGGAGAACCCACAAAAAATGGCCTGAATTGAAAATCTCCATCTCCACCACAGCGATTTCGAACTGGTGTAGTGTCCAAAGGAAATTTGGAGTTGTTCCCTAGGAAAAAAATAAGGGAAGAAAGAACATAGGCATCTATTTCCTTTAGGAACAAAAGTCATTTAATAAATATTTTAACAGAACTCAACTCCCTTGACATAGATAAAATACAAACCTAATTTGGATAAAGAAAAGAAATATGAGGAATATGATGGGCCCCCCCCACTGACCACAGTATATTCTGTATCTTCTTCTCTAATGCAATTTCCAATGATAGCCATGATCTCATCACCAAAAGTTAATTTTTTAAAAAGATCTATTTATTTATGCATACAATAGCTGGGGTCTAGAACAGAGGTGTGGGGGGCTGAGAGGGTTCATCAGAGACAGAGTGGGGAGCAGAACAGGCAGATCTACTGAAATACACTGCTGAGGGGAGCAGTGGGTGAGTCAGGAGAGATCTGCTGCGCCATGTGGGTCAGCTCCCAGGCCAGGGATCAAACTCATGCTGCAGTGGCTGTGGGTAGCTTCATAGTGCTGAGACTTAACACCTTGAGCCACCAGGAAAGCCCACCAAAAGTAATTTGAGAGAATATGTTTTTATTAAAGGTAGAAAACTTACAATATTATCATTTTATTCATTATTTACCTATTTAAACTACTTCAAAAAGATTATATGTATGTGTCACATGTGTGTTTGTATAAATATATACATACACACATATGTATATATACAGTCTTCTGTCTCAGGTTCTTTAAGAATAAAACATTTTTAAAAGATTGACATAAGTATTCTAAAAAATATTACAACTATGAAAAATTGGCACAAAATTATAACCCATGATCAATTAAAATAGCCTTAAGAAAAATCAGACTATAGGAGAATGCTGACCATCTACTTCAAGGTAACAATGGCAGCAACAGGTAAAAAGGAATGTATGCACCAAAAAAAAAAAAAAAACAGGAAAGAGATCAAAATTAATGTGGGTGGTGACAAGGAAGAAATAAGAACATCTATGGGCCTCCCTGGTGGCACAGCGGTCAAGCGCTGCGCTGTGGAACTGTCGGCAGCGTGTGATGCCAGTTGGATGCCCAGCCAGGGAGAATCCCACATGGTGCGGCAGACCTCTCCTGCCCCGCCCGCTGCTCCCCTCAGCAGTGTATTTCTGATCTGCCTGTTCTGCTCCCCACTCTGTCTCTGGTGAACCCTCTCGCTGCCCCACACCTCTGGCCTGTACCCCAGCTTGTATGTATAAATAAATAAATCTTAAAAAAAAAAAAGAAATAAGAACATCTACAATGCCCTTACACAATAACATACAATACTTTGACTAAAGTATAATATATAATTAACCAAAAAATACACAGAAACTTATGTTTCCTTCAATTCTTATATCTGATATTACTTATCTCATTACTTCATGCCTTTTCTAGTAATCGTTTCCTCCCCCACCAAATCTCTTTCCTCAACCTATAATAAAATTCAAAAAACAAGTATTTAGGAAATCCTGTACAAGATGGTTCATTTTTTGTTTTCCAAAAACAATTTGTATCAACTGCACAGCAAAAAAACCTACTGGATTCTGTGTACCCATAGTAGTATAAAGGGAGAACTCAGGAAGAAATATGAGAATTGTTTCATCTATCAAGTTACCTAGTAAACATAAGAGAGCTAGTATCATCTGAGATAGTGAACGCCCAGAGAGTAAGAATCCTGTCTGGATAATCTCTATAATCTCATTACTTAGCATCATGTCTAGCAGTCTGGCACAGGAAACATGTCTGATAAATATTTGATGAATGTATGATTGAATAAATAACAGGATGAACCAACGAAACAACCAATAATCACTTAACAGTTATGTAATAAGTATTGCCAAGTGGAAAGAAACCAAAAGATGATCTTCTTGAAAGACAGGAAATGGTTAAGAGTGTGGACTCTGAACAGAGTTCTGTATCCTTCCCCAATTTAATTAAATTGCCTGTGCCTCAGTTTTCTCCTCTTTAAAATAAGCATGCTGGGGCCTCCCTGGTGGCACAGGGGTTAAGTTTCAGCACTATGAAGCTATGAAGCGCTATGAAGCTATGAAGCGCTATGAAGCTATGCAGCCTCTGCAGCACGAGTTCTATCCCTGGCCAGGGAGCTAACCCACATGACACAGACCGCTCCTACCTCACCCGCTGCTCCCCTCAGCAGTGTATTTCTGTCAATCTGCCTGTTCTGCTCCCTACTCTGTCTCTGGTGAATTCTCTCACCCCTCTGCCCCCTGGCTCACACCTCTGTCCTAGACCCCAGCTCTTGAATGCATAAATAAATAAATCTTTTTTAAAAAACAGGCATGAGAACAATACCTATCTCAGTTTTGAAAACAACACGAATATATGCAAAATTATAACAGGGCCTAGCACTTAGTAAGGAATAAATAAATGGCAGCTAACAAATACTTCAATTAAATAGCTTTGCATTCAGGGCCTCCCTGGTGGCGCAGCGGTTGAGCGCTGCGCTGTGGAGCTGTCGGCAGCAGCGACGCGAGTTTGACGCCCGGCCTGGGAGATTCCCACATGGTGCGGCAGACCTCTCCTGCCTTGCCCACTGCTCCC
>PVIJ01017708.1:0-28589 GCA_004024925.1 Scalopus aquaticus | reverse complement strand
GCTGTCGGCAGCGGCGACGCGAGTTCGACGCCCGGCCAGGGAGAATCCCACATGGCGTGGCAGACCTCTCCTGCCTCGCCCGCTGCTCCCCTCAGCAGTGTATTTCTGATCTGCCTGTTCTCTGCTCCCCACTCTGTCTCTGGTAAACCCTCTCGCCGCCCAACACCTCTGGCCTGTACCCCAGCTTGTATGTATAAATAAAAAATAAATCTTTAAAAAAAAAAAAAAAGAAAGAGCAAAGAAGAGATATCAAGAGAGAATGCTTTATAAAAAACCTTCCAGTTGTATTTAAAAGGTAAAAAAAAGTGGGGGGAGGCTGTTTTAGGCCCTGGACCTGGTGGCCTTGTACCAGGTATTTTTTTTTTAATATAAGTTATTAAAAAAGTACCAGGTGAAAAAGCTGTCGGAAACTTGTGGTGTCACTGTGGAGTGAGAAGGTGTGTGGTGAAGGTAGGTGGGAGCAGGGCGTGGGCTGTCCTCGGCTGCGGCTTCTCTGCGGAGCAGTGAGGAGGGGAGGAAGATGGTGGTCACTTGGACAAACCTCTTAAAGAAAGCTGTGGACCTTTGAAAGCTCAGCACCATCAGATTGACCAGCATTCTGGAATGGGGAAGATTTAGTGGATAGCAGGACCTGAGTTCCAAAGGGCGGAAGTGGGTGGGAGACTTAACAGGGAATTTCTATAGACCTTCCAGTTAAGCAAGGGCTTCTGTTGTTTGCAGACATTTTTTTTTAAAGATTTATTTATTTATGCATACAAGCTGGGGTGTAGGCCAGAAGTGTAGGGGTTTGAGAGGATTCCCTAGAGACAGAGTGGGGAGCAGAACAGGCAGATGTTCTGAAATACACTGCTGAGGGGTGCAGCAGGCAAGGCAGGAGAGGTCTGCTGTGCCATGTGGGAAGCTCCCTGGCCGGGGATCAAACTTGTGCTGCAGTGACTGCTGATAACTTCATAGTGCTGGGACTTAACCCGTTGCACCCCCAGGGAGGCCCTGCAGACACTTTTGACAAGTGAAGTCAGACATTTTTCTGGGGTTTCCCAGTTTTCTCCATAGCAGCCGTTATCTCAGCCGTGGTGAGACTCAGGAGGCATCAACCACCATCAACCACACAAGTGGCTCATGAACTCTTTCTCCCCATGAATTGGGATTGTGTCTGCCTTATACAATCACTGGGGGTTTTTATAAACCTGCTGTCATCCTGGGAGCCAATAACACAACATTTCCAGCCCAGCTCCAAGAAGGAAACTGAGGCAGAAATTTATATTGTTGGACTAGCACATGAAAAGGACTCAATGGTACATTTTTGTAATGACATTACATTATCATTACAATGTAACTATGAATTACATGAATTTCATAATCACCCTGCTCCCCAGTATACAAAATGCTTAATCTCATCCCACATTACCCTCCAGCTCCAACAGCCCATATTTTATCCTGGACATTCTCATGAGCGATAAGGAAGCCAATGTAAAAAATGCAGTCTTGTTTTCTATTTAGAAGTTTTTGTCTTCTGAAGTCTTAGCTGGTGATTTTTTTCTCCTTGGTGTCTTGTGCTAAGTGGCCCCTGACCATCAGCACTGGCTATCTCTGTCTCCCTGACCTTCAGATACATGGTAACGTAACTCATACTGCACCTCAGAAAAAACTAAAACAGCGAGATAAGAAGGGATGCTAGATGTTGCTTGTCAGTGAATCAGTTCCATAAAGATACCATCCAAACAGAAACAAAAGCTAAAAGAATGAGGCTGAGTGTGTGCTGCCAGCCACCCTCCTCTTCACGCAGTTGGGCAGCTCCAGTAACTGGGTCACTTCAGGCATGTCACCCTAATTCCTCTTATGCGCGTCTTTTTAAGCTTTGCCCCTCATCCCTCTTCTAGCCCCCCAATGTCCCTGGTGTTCTGTGGCTCTGCTCTTGAGATTCACTTCCTGCTCTATCCGCATCTTTTGAGGTGAGCTGTGCTGATTCCTTCACTAACTCTATAAACATAACTCCCCATGACTTCTACACTGCAACCCTCCCCTCCTCGGCCCCCTCCTTCATTCCTTATATAATTAAAAAAATTAAATCATGGCAAAATACACATAATTTAACATCTAAACCTTTTCAAGTTTACAATTAAGTTTAAGTAAATTCACATTATTGTGCAACCAATCTCTAGAACTCTTTCCATCTTGCAGAATTGAAACTCTGTACCCATTGCACAGGAACTCTGTATTCCCTCCTTCTTCTGGCCCCTGGTAACCGCCATATTACTTTGTGTTTTTATGAATCTGACTACTCATATAGGTAAAGCCATCCTGTATTTGTCCCCTTGACTTACCTCTTTTATTCAACATAATAGGAAGGTTCATTCATGTTAAGCATGTGTCAGAATTCCCTCCCCTTTAAGGGCTTTATAATATTCCATTGTATGTGTATACTGCATTTGGTTTATCCATTACCACCTGTGGATAAGTTGCTTCCACATTTTGTCTATTGTGAATAATACTTCCATGAGCATGGACGTACAAACATCTCTTTGAAACTCAGTTTTCAGTTCTTCTGGGTGTATGCCCAGAAGTGGAATTGCTGAATCCTTTGGTAATTCAATTTTGAATTTTTTGAGAAACCACTATACCATTTTCTATGGCTGCATCATTTTACATTCTCACCATAGTATATAAGGGCTCCAGTTTTCCCACTTTCTCACCAACACACCTGTTACTCCATGGTTTGGGGTAGTACCCATCCTGACAGGTGTGGAATAGTTTGTCATTGTAGTTTTGATTTGCGTTTCCCTAACGATCGGTGACATGGAGCAGCTTTTTATGTGTGTTCCCTGTTTATTTTCTTCAGAGAAATGTCTGTTCAAGGCCTTTGTTCATTTTAAAATTGGGTGGTTGGTTGGGCCTCCCTGGTGGCGAAATGGGTTGAGCGCAGCGCTGTGGAGCTGTCAGCATCTGCATCGCGAGTTCGATGCCCAGTCGGGGGGATTCCCACATGGCGCAGCAGACCTCTCCTGCCTCGCCTGCTGCTCCCCTCAGCAGTGTACTTCAGTAGATCTGCCTGTTCTGCTCCCACTCTGTCTCCGGTGAACCCTCTCACCGCACCTCTGGCCTGCACCCCAGCTTGTATGCATAAATGAATAAGTCTTTTAAAAAAAAATTGGGTGGTTGGTTTTGTTGTTGAGATGTTTCAACCCTGTCATGTGGAAGGAGATCTCAGCTCTGCCCAGCTGCCGCTGCCTCCTGTCTGGTCTGTGGGCCTGTCCTTTCCCCTGAGCCCTGGTGGCCTGTTGGCACCCTGGGCGCCCAGAATAGAAACTTCCAGCTCTTCTCCATTGTACTGTATCTTCTCATGTACAACCGGTTGCCAGAGTCAGTCTGGCTCCACCAGGTTGGTTTAATAGATCCTTCTGGTATTACATGCATCACCCTGATTCCAGGGTATCCAGGATGCTCTCAGTGCCAACAGAAATGGGTGTTGACTCATCTCTGATCTCTTGTGAAAATCTCGGGGTGTGGTAGCGTTGGTCAAAGGTAATAATAGCTTATATTTGGAAACATATTTTATAATAGTGTATATTTGGAAAATGAAAAAAAATCCTTTTATAAGACATGGAACAAAACTCAGAATCTTCTTGACTTGAGGGACTATGCAAATGACACTTTTGATTAACAATTTATAGTATTGATATTGGTAAGAATTAAGAAATATTTGTTGAGTACTTAGTATATGCTACACACCAAATGCTTTGTGCATCTCATAGCGTTTAACCTAAAAACAGTTTTATAAGGTGTATAGTACTGACCGGAGGTGAAGTGTACACATACATTTTTATGCATAGGTGCGCTTAAAAGGGAACCAAAGGTACAATACTCTGAATTGTAGTGTTTCTTCTTCCCATGTGTATACTGGAGCTATTTCCCCATGAGTTTCTGTTGTGCTGGGGGGGTTTGAAGATTTGGGTCAGGATAGCCTTTTTCTGAATTCCTTTTTAGAATTGAAATCCTAAAACTGCCTTCAAGTAAATGCCTGCAGAGGAGGGAGTGTGTTTATGGCATTTACTGAGTCCTTCGGCCTTTACCAACATGAAGAGAAGCGTCAAGCCCTGAGAGACAGTCTCACGTACAAAGCACCCCTTTCTGCGCCCCACTTCCAGGTGCCTGCAGATGTTGAGAAATGTCAGGACCGCATGGAGTGTTTCAATGCCGACCTGAAGGCTGACACGGAGCGGTGGCAGAACAACAAGAGGCAGGACTTTCGGCAGCTGCTCGTGGGGATGGCAGACAAGAACATCCAGTATTATGAGAAGGTAATGAGTGCTGTTGGGGTCACAGCCCTCCCGTCTCGGAGGCGTTGCTAACAGCCAGGCCTTAAGCAAGGCTGCCAGGAATCCATGAGTGGGGCTCCGCCAGTCAGCAGCCGCCCTTAGTTTGTGTTTAGTCTTAGCAGCCCTGCGTGTTCTGGCCCTGCTGCGTAGAAGTTGTGCTGTAGAGGGAACCGCTGAATACAGGTTGATTCAGCGATGCCCTCCAGTCCCCGAAACATGTCTTTATCCCAAGCTAGAAGAATTCATTTTTTTCAGAGGCTTTGGTGGTTCTAGCTGCTGTTCAGGGGCCAGTGTGTCCACAGCTTCATTTAGAGGAGAGCTAAGGAAGTCCCTCGTTTGCCAGGTCTTAGAAGGGACTTTTTAGAGGGGGAGAGAGAAAGGCGGCAGACTCTTTTTTCGGTGCTGTTGACGGAGGCCCTGGGGTGTGTCCGGCCGGCCCTGGCAGGCTGCTCTGCGGAGGCCATCTCATTTACCCCTCACCAGAACACTGCCCCGTGGGGTTAGGATGCTGAAGTGGTGGCTCAGCAAATTTTTTAAACTCTGCTCAAGGTTACCCAGCTTGTGAGTGACTGAACTCACAGGACTTGGGTCTACGCAGTCCACAGTCTGAAGACTCCCGCTCCCACACACCACAACGCAGGGTCCTCATCATCCTGACTGTGCCAAGGTGGAAAGCTCTTGCCATGTGCCCCCCTCTGACTGCTCCCTAGGCAAGACCTCTGAAAGCGTCAGCCCCATCTCTCCCAAAGGCAGCAGTGTCTCCACACGCCTAAGTACAGTATCCATGAGGTTCACATCCAGAGCGTCCGTGTCCTCCCGGTGCGAGTGACTCTTCCCCGCTGCTGTGGAGACACAGGGAAGCAGCGTATACCCGAGTGCCCGGCACTCACTGGCACGTGGTGGGCAATCAGTAAATGCTCCCCCGTCTTATCTCTTTGCTCTCCCTCCACTCTTCAGCGGTCTCCCCACAGGACCAAAGCCGGCTTGGTCAGGTGTGTTCCTCACCGCTCTGGGGGACTGATCCCAGAATCGCCTGTCCAGACTCCAAGCCAAGCGGTATATTCACGTTGGCTGTGTGTAGGGTCCCTGCCTCGGGCCCTTGCCTGGGCACCTGCCTGCATGACAGAGCCTCTTGTGCCCTTGCTGTGTGCACGGGGCCGGCCATGCGCTGAGAACTAAACAGCAGGGACCCCTTTAGTGGAAGATAGCTTCCATCGCATCCCACCCCTGCAGGGTGACCTCGGTGCTCCACAGGAGAAGGCTGGGAAACTGGGAAGAAGATACCAGGGGGCATAATTCAGGTGAGGGACGCAGGCATGCAGGGGGAGCGGCAGGAAAGGCCAGTGTGAGGAAGTAACACTTAATGAGTCCCCAGCGTCAGACTTAGGGAACGAATATTCCAGGCAATGGGAGCAGCATATGTGACGAGCCTGAGGGAGGAAAAAGCTTGAGCATTTGAGGACCAGAGAGAAAACCGATGTGCTGCATAAAAGGACCCTTCCCGATCGGCAGATCTGAGGGGACAGGCTGGGGAGAGAGCAGGACCCAGAAGGCGTGCCCCTGTGCTGGCTCGCTTCCCTTCTGTGGGTGGGGTCCAAGTTCCACTGCTTCTCCGACCTCAGAGTCCCCAAGCAGGGCAGGCACTCTTCCCCTGGGAGAGTGACTTCTCCACTCCCGGTCCGGCTTGGCCTGAGGACACCTCTCTTCTCCCACCTCCTCCCCAATGACTCACCAAAACTCCTGCCCATACCTGGGCTGCTTCTAAGACAGGCCTTGTGTGGCTCTCCTGTCCCTCCCGTGAGGCCAGGCTGCTTAAAGTGAGGGCTGTGTCTGCTAAGCAGGTGCTCTCAGAGGAGAAGGCAGCGTCTTCTCCGCTCATGGCCTTTCGCAGGGTTCTGAAAGGAAAGGGTGTTAGCATCGTGGGAAAAACATCCATTTGGGAACCTCAACCTCTGCCTCTTATTGCCTATGTCTCAGGCAAGTTACTTAACCTCTCTGTGTCTCATTTCTCCCATCTGTCAAATGGGTTTGTGTGCAGTAAAGAATTATTCTACTTCATAAAGGTGCCAGGAGGACTCGTGATAGCAATTGTGACATACATTGCAGTCTTGGGACATAATAAAACTCAACAATACGGGGCTCCCTTCCTCCATGATCACTTTGGGAGATACAGAAGTGGCCCAAACAAGCAACGCTGAGGTTGCTGAAAGAGAGTGGGTTTTCAGCCCCTCTCTGGGTCAGGGGCTGGCCCACCCTGCTGTGAGTGACACTCATCCCCAGCGCCACCCACCCTGGGCCATGTCTCCATCCTGGCTGAGACCCTCAGGCCTCATCACGGGCCCAAAGCTGCCCTCTTTTCTGGTCTTTGAAAGGGAAAAATTTGTTTGAGTGAATTTCCACACTGGCTCATGAACTTGATGGACAATGTGTAGAGACACTGCTGTCTGTGGGGGGTGGGAGGAATGTACTCAAAACCCACACCTGTCGCCTCTCCTGTGACATCATCCATGTAGGCTTCGTTCAGTAGAGGTGACCCAGCAGGATGGCCATGAAAGTGGGGGGATGGCGCAGAGTCAAGAAGCTGACCCTGAAATCAGCAGCTTGATACTGACAGTGTGTGTGTGTGTGTGTGTGTGTGTGTTGTCATTTCAGTGCCTCATGGCGTGGGAGTCTATCATTCCACTGCTGCAGGAGAAGCAAGAGGCCAAGTAAGTTCCTTCTCAGGACAGAGACACTTCTACCTGCATGGGGTATGGTACCCCCACCGGAATGTCCCTGCTGTGCCAGAGAGGCAGCGCACTGGGAAAGCAACCACAGAAACATCTCTCCTTTGAGTATTTTTTTCTTTCCCTCTCCTTCCTTTGTCTGACAGTTATTTTCAACCAGTATTTATTCCTTGGTGGAGTCTGTAAGGTATGATCATCTCAGCAAAAGAAGCATACCTCCATGTTGTGAAGGAACCTGATGGAACACTACGAAGATCAACACCTGGGGTCAAGAGAGCCCTCGGTGGACATTCTGCCATCTCATGACAGTTTGCTCTTCAGGACTACAGAGTTGCCTGTTGTGGGAGAGAACCCAGATCTGCCTGAGCAGCTGCTCCTGGTGTCTTTGGATACTTGGCGGCTCTGGAATTACCTCCATGAGCCCTAACTTGTCTCAGTGTGGAAGGAGGTGTTGGCCCCTCCGTGGGAAGTCCTTAATGTTCAGTGGTCTGTACCTGTGAGCGTGGCCTGCCGCCTGCTTGCGATGAGGACGCCTGTTTGTGGTTTCTGGTTCATCCCAGCCCATTTCAATCCGTGCCTCTGTATCCACAGCAGCGCGAGCAGGCCAGCATCCTTGTCCTTATGCCTTGGGAAGCTGTAGGGGGTTGCTCCCCGGCTCCCCAAACTTGTTTCTGACACTAGAATGCAGTAGATTGGAAACTGTCTTTGTGTAAAATGGGAAAAAAAGGTGCATTTTTCTCTGTGAAGTTCTTCAATGTTTTTCTTTGGCTTGTCAGATGTCATCAGAGTAGAGACTAGGCCCATCGGGGAGTGTCTGTGGTTGTGAAGTCAGCAGCGCACCAGTTGTTGAGATCTGTGGGCGCATATCAAACCCACCTCTGTCTTCTGCTTTGTGCAATTTGCCTTTACCTCACCAAAAATTCTAGCTTAATGTTTCCTGTCACGTCCACTGAGTGTTTGGGCAGCTGTTTGGTGAGAGGCTAGTATGTTGTTACGACACCGTCGAGATTGGTAAACTCGGTGTGAATGTTCTACATAAAGTGCTTTAACTAAGTATTTCCTGGTCGGGAGGAAAGGGCAGCACCTGGACGGGCCTGCCAGGTGATAAGGGCAGCAGCAGCTCTTTGCTGCCAGCTAAGGTAGAAGCCTCAGTTAGCGGCCTAATTCCCGGGGGCCGCTGGCTGCAGCTAACGTCTTCATTTCAAACTATGACCAGGTTTACTTTTCACATCAACACAGAACAGGCAGGCCAAAAGGATCTGTCTTCTAGCTCATTTTTTTTTCCTCCTAAAGTGACGCTACACGTAGTTTATGGCCCCTCATCGACTGCTTGTCCCCATAAAATCACGCATCTGAGCCTCAAATATGTGGTGGTTTAATAGAACAGTCGTGCTGAGGGTGGCTGCCTAGGCACATTCACCTGCAAATGTCGGTCAGCACGTAGCGTGTGGAAGGCACTCGGTTCTCCTCACCATAGACTTGACCTTGCATTAGCTACAGCTGGAGGCTGTTGGGGCGATAATTGAATGGCACAGAACAGTTTGGTTCTGTTTTATCATGTCTGAAAAAGTTGCAGTTTAAAATACAATTTTTATAACAATTGGTACTGTTAGACCCCATCCGTGCTATCCCCAAATCCTTTGATGTAAATTTTCAGTGTGGTACAATTAGAAATGTTTCACTAGGCAGAAGGGCAGGGACATTCCCTCTGCCCCGAGTGACAAATTAGTGTTTCATTCTACCTCTGATCCATTGTGTTGGTTTGGGTCTGGGTGTCTGGTCCAGTCTGACAGAATCGGGGTGTTTATCTACTAGTGGGTTGATGACTCTTTGTTGATACCTGGCAGAAGACACGGCTGATCCTGCAGCAAACACTCACCTTTGGTAAGGTTTGAAGCCTTGCCTTGTGGAAATGTGTTTTTAAAACGTCAGCGTAAAGAATGCTGGAGAGAACTGTGGAAAGGGTTACAGTAAGGCCAGAGTCTGTTGCTAGTTCCAAAATCAGGGACATTTCCATGGAAGGGTTAGTTGGGAAAGAAGGGAGCCTTTCAAAACAAAAAAAACAAAACCACCAGGTTCCGTGCTGGGCCACATAGGGGGGGGGGGGTGGTAGTGGGGACACAGTCATTCGCTGTCACTATTGAGGACAAAGGGACTCAGGCTTGTTGGGATTTTCTTCCTCTGCTTGGTACCCATATGATGCTCCTGTGCTTTAAGACGCCAGAGAGAGAGAGAGAGAACAAACTGGAGCCAGGCAACCTGGCCCCCCAGCATTGGTAGTAGAGCTGGGAAGCAAGTGAATGGTACAGACTTCCTTGGAAAAAGGATCTTTCTAGAGAAGGGACTCTTGTCCCTTTCTTGCCTGGCGTCTGGCGAGGTGAGGCTGACCCAGAAGGAAATGCAGGAGGAGCTCCAGGCCTTCCCACCTGCAAAGCCCCTTCGGGCCCCTGGGGGTCGGCAGCCCCAAGCCCTCGCCTCTTCATGGGTCAGCACGAAGTGGTTCCCTATGAGGAGTTTAACCCAGAGACTTCTGTGCCAAAGACTGCCTCCCAGAGGCTTCCTCACACTGTCCTTCTTGGCTCCACAGAGCCGAGGCGCTGAGATCACCGGCTTCTCCCTAGTTTTTATTTTCCAGGAGATTTCGTCCTGAGGACACGCCTTACCTCGGGCAGACAGTCATGGACAGGTTTTGAGACTCAAGTCTTGGTAGTGGAATGAGTGTCATCCCTTCAGCTGCCCCTGGGCCTGAGAAGTGAAAGATTTCATTCACTCAGCTCAAAAACCCAGATGAAGGCTAAGAGAGTTCTTAGAAACAGAGAGGTGAACAGCCCTGAAGACCAGGTATGTGGTTCTTAGCAAGCGTGCACACACACGAGCACTAGCTCCTCTCTCGGAATGAGGAGCCACTGGACTAGGGGAGCAGGGGACACGCTTTACAGCTGGGCTCAGGGTTGGGTTTTATCCTTTAATACTAGTTAAGAGTGATTCCTGGCGAACTCAGATCAGTGTGGTTACGGAGGCGGTCGGCTCGTTTTTCTCGGTGCCGCTGGTTGGCCTCACCAGACCCCTTTCTTGAGCGATAAACAAAAACCAGCACAACTCCAGGGATCACAGTTAATGTAACAGAACCTTGTCTTGCCAAATCTCAGCCACACCCAGAGGACACTGTCCATGTTGATTTGGATGTTTTCCCGGTCGGTCACCATCCACATGAGGAGACTGAGCTCATGCCTGCTCCTTGTTTCTTGTGAGGCTGCCTCTAGTGATGGGACCATGGGAAGTCCTGCTTTAGGGAGGGGTTTCTCTCTCAGATGATATCCGCTCCAGAACACACGGAGTTCTGCTGAGTTGGCCCTGCATTGCAGTGGTGACACACGGGCCCCTGGCTCTGGCTCGGCACCATTCATCGGGCTTCAGAATAGTCATCCTGTGCCGATGCTGTCCCGAGCTGTCGAGGCAGATGCCACGCAGGGCCAAGGCTGTGTAGCCTCCTCTGTTTGGGTCTTGCGGTGTGGAGACCTGGCCCTGTTCTGACTGCCCTGAGCAGTGCTTCTGCTCAGAAGGTGGGCCGCCTGTGGTCAGGGCAGGGCGCCCCGCTTCTGGACTCCACCTTTCTAGACACCTACTTTCAAGGCCCCTGAAAACTGGATAACCTAATGAGAAGACTGGGGTAATATATTGGAGCCACCCTTATTTACAAAACGATGCTGGGAATTTGGGTTAGCCTCCTCCTTTCAGAAAGCCAAAGGAAGGTCACAGCTGGACACACCCGCTCACTTCGTAGGCTCACTTTTCAGAGGGCAGGTGGCGTTTATCAGTAAATGGAGGAAAATGTCATCCTTTGAGCCAGATTTACAGATGGCCCTGGGTGTGTTGGAGTTCTCTTCGTCGTGGTTTTTAGATCAGTGATTAAGCCAAGAACCTGATTTTTCATCGGCCCTCCCTGGGCCTCCCTTGTTTTTTCGTTTGAAGGACGTCTGCTCTTTAAGAACACAGACTAGAGCACACACAGAACCCTCTAGTTTAGCAGAGGTGGAGGGGGCTTAGTTGCAGGGGATTTGACTGTTCTTCCTTAATCATTCATGTTTGAAATGCATCCTGGGTACGGCTGTCTCATCCTTTGTGGCAAAAGAATTTGTTATCCAGGTAGCTTTTACAACTATGGGTAGCCTGTAAATAAGTACTTTGAAAGAAATGACTTTCAGAAACCAACAGGGTAATTGGTTTGTTAAACATCCTGTGTATTTACCAACAAATTCAGACTTTTCAAAATGCCACAGACTGTTAAAAGCCTAACTCTACTTTTTGAGAATTGGTCAACACCTATTAACATATGCCTTATTCTTCAACTAGTGTTTTTTAGATTCTGGACAGAAAGTTTTCAGAAAGGTGTTCAGTCTTTCAGCTTAAATGCTAAGATCGGACACAGCCAGTTCGCCGTCCTCTTCAAGAAAGACCCAAGAACATGAGGGTCAGAATTAGGGCTGCCTTTTGGGAGGGGAAAGCGAAGGATTGCTATTGCCAAATGATATTTTTGATAATGTAAGGAAACACAGGGACCACGAAACGTGTTTTGTTTGTCTGTGTTGAAATGTGAAAGATTAATTTAGTGCCTCCTGGCTCATTGTGAGTGCAGAGGGCGCTCAGTATCAGCATCGACAAATCACGATGCTATAGATTCGGACAATATTAAAAGGTTTACCCCGATTCCACAGAACAGCTTTTTAAAAGAGACTGTGGGGACTCAGAGCAGCTTGTTTCAAGTAGAAATTCTCCACAGGTCAAATTGAATGCCAAAAACAAAACATATTGTGTTGACTGAACGGAATTTTGTCCGTTTTAACAGAGCCTTTAAGATCGAGACCAGGATGGTGTGTTGCACACGCCCTCCCCCAGCAGCTCCGTCCCCACCAGATATGACGGTCTCCCGTAGGTCGGAGCCGGTGATACCTGTTCACACCTGTTCACGCCCCTGTTTGGCAGGCTGGTTCAGTTTCAGAGCAGCCCTGCAGTCACAAGTGATACTGGAAGGAGGGACGGGGGAACCATGTCTTTCTCCAGTGTGGCGATGGGGAGAGGAAAGTAGATTTCAAACAAAAATGTGAATTGCTCTGATGAAGCGACGCCTGTGTCAGCCAGGCCTTCATCAGCTCACTACCAGCTGCTTGTAGCACACCTGGCCCTGCGGTTCGGTCCGGTCCTGTCCAGTAGCCGCCCTTCCCTTGGCCCCTGGTGTCTGGTACCCTGATGTCGTCGAGCTGGAATCCCTTGAGAGATGAGGTGCATCTGATAAATTCCCATGAGCTCAACTGCCAGCGAACTTTCTAACTTGTATTTTAACAGTTGAAAAAGAGATTTAAAAAATTTTGCCTAAGACATGTCCAAATGATGGACTGTGCTTCTTATTTTTAGAAATCGTTCTTTACATTTAAAAATTTAAGGGAAAAAACCCTCCGAAGTGTTGAGCAAGCCCTCCATGTCCTCCACATTGCCATTAAGCCAAATCAAAAGCTGTGAAAAAAAAAAGTGCTCCCGAATGTGTGTAATGAGAAGTGACTTACTTCCAGATGGAGTCTTTGTTTCGTGACGCTACCAAACTTCAGAAAGAATGTTAACTTCTTCCCCGTTGTGATGGAACCCAGAGATTGTAAAGAAAAAAAAAAAGCTTTTGTTGCATTTTCGATGCTGGCACGAGGTTTTTGTCCACCTTTTTTCATATATCTGTGTATAAAAAATTCTGTTCATTGTTTACTATGGGATTAGTATTACATTTTGAGGTAAACAAAAGAATTTGTATTGCTTGATAAACTATTAGCTTGTACATTTGAAAAGGTTTCTTTACCTCAGTTAACTTAAAGTAATGGACCAATAAACCTATAAAAGATGCTTTCTTTATCATGTGTCATGTTCTCCTTTGTACTACTCTATGGGACAGAGAAAGAAGCCTGCCCTTTTTTCTCTTTATTTTCTCTAGAGTGATAGTTTGTCCACAAGAACGAGGATATACAGAGCAACAGGGAAAAATATATAATTGAGTGATTTTATTTTATTTTTTTTAGTGAAAAGAAACTTTAATACAATTAGAAAAGACAGAGAATATAGTTTTAAATCAAGCACCCAATGTTACCCATCACCTCGTGGGTAAAAATCCACCCCAAATGGGATTGACACTTAGCAGGGCCCGAAAGCCTGCCACAAGTCTAAAACACCTTTCGGCAGGGACCCATAGAAAAGACAATTCTGGGAAGAAAAGAACAAAATCCAGATCAACGTTGCCATTGTTAACCTCCCGTGGGTCTCTCACCCACATCTGTCTCAGTCCAGGCCAGCGCAGCTTCTTTACAAGTCTCTCTGCTCCTTGTGCCTCTTCTGGCCTCCATCCTCTTCCTTCCTTCTCCCTCCAGTCTCCTCTCTGTCCTTCTCCAGCTTCTCATCTCTAATTGAGTGATTTTAATCCTTCTTTTTAGACTTAGCCTCGCGTCACCCTCTCCATCTTACAAGTTGGCACCAGTTGGGGAGACGAAGGAGCTACCTGGTGTCCACGCGCGGTCACCTGGTGGCAAGCAGGCTGGCAGCCAGCCCAGGTAATTACTTGCAGGGTTTCTTCCTGGACTGCCCCAGAGTAAAGCACAACATCATATTCTGGGTCAGGGCTCATCATTTCCTCATTTTCTTTTCTTGGGCTGCTATGAAAGAAGTCACATCTGTGTGTGGCAAACTAGAGAGCAGATTGCAGCTTCAGCTTACCTGATAATAGCAATGGACTTGAATCAGTCTAGATCTTGGCTATGGATAGAGGACACCCTTAAATTAAGACTTCAGTCATGTAAAGTGAGGCAGCAAGATGAGGGAGAGAGGTTTGGGATCAAATCTTAGCTTTCCACTTACTAGCAATGTGGCTTGAGGTAAGTCCTATCTCTCCGAATCCAGTATAACATCTTTGAAATGAAGACACCCTTGCCTGCAGAACTGAGGAGAGGACTAGCAGTAATCTGGGTGTCTGCAAGGTGATGGCCCTTACGGGAAGACTCCTCTTTATGACTTGTTCAAATGGCCCACTTAAATTCGAAGGCTCTTCCCATAACAATCCTTCCTGGGTGCTCTGTCATGAGAAACTTTAAACTGCCCATCGTGGTTACACACAGACACTAGGTAGTTCCTTCATCTTTCCAAATAGGTGGCAACTGTAAGACATAGGAGCGAGTACACTGAGGATAGGCCCATAAAGACGCAAAGACTGAAAATGATAAGATCTACATTTGAAGGTTTTCTTTTTAAGAACATGATGAAATAGCATGCTGGAGGACTGAGTTCGGACTGTGGCCTGGGGGGTAGATGGGAATAAATGGCAAAAAATGATGGGAAGGAGATGATTTAAGAGATTCTGTAGGGAGGGGAAGAGGTCAGGAAGAATTTGGAGATTTCCAGCCTGGAAACTGGGAGGTGAGGCCATTAACAGAAATAAGAAATCAGTCAGGAGATAATACAAAATACAGAGTGCTGGGCTTAGCTGATGGGTTTGGAGAAGAACAATTTGGTTTGGATTTATGTTTGAGGAAATCTGGGTGAGATGTTGATTAGATTGTTGGAAAGAAAGTCTGGGAGTCCATGGAGTAGTCTTCCTGGGAAGGTAGGGCTTCCTGGCCTCCAGAACTAAGGGTGCAGGGAGAGGAGGAGCCGGACTCAGGGAAAGGTCTTTAAAAAGCCAGACCCATAGATTAGAGCAGTAATTCTTCATGTTGCAGGCGAATGAAAGCACAGATCATTGTCCCAGAGCTTGATTTGGGTGGGACCCTTAGCACTTGATCTCTTACAGGCTGCGGGGGATACTGATGCTCTCGCCCAGGAACCACACTTGAGAACCACTGGATTAGAACATCTGTTTGAAGAACTGGTGACTTGGTGAGAAGAAGAAAGTTTTGAAACTGCCGCCCTGTGACCTGTAAGGTTAGGAGCCAATATGGGGCATTGAGAGCCCAGCTCAGTTCAAACCCACAGGTTTTTTTTTTTGTTTTTTTTAAAGATTTATTTATTTATACATACAAGCTGGGGTACAGGCCAGAGGCGTGGGGCGGCAAGAGGGTTCACCAGAGACAAAGCGGGGAGCAGAACAGGCAGATCAGAAATACACTGCTGCGGGGAGCAGCGGGCGAGGTCTGCCGCACCATGTGGGATTCTCCCTGGCTGGGTGTCGAACTCGCATCGCCGCTGCCGACAGCTCCACAGCCCAGCGCTTAACCGCTGCGCCACCAGGGAGGCCCCAAAACCCACAGGTTTTAACAGGTTGTTGGCAGGGTCAGCGTGGAAAAATAAGGACATTTCTTTGGATGTGAGAGCAAGCTTTGCAGGAGCAGGAATGGAAAAAGTCAGTGATTAAATTCACTGTGGACGGAGAATTGGTCAGGGTCTGGGTGGGGGGCGGGGTCAAGAGGAGGGAGCAAACCACCTCTGCTCTCGGTGCCGCTCAGAGAAGTGCTCCCTCCTTCCTAGTTGCCTGAACTCCTGATCCGGGTCATTCCTGCCTCCGTCCCACCTCACCCTCTGCAGCCGGCCCATCACCGGCTGTGTGGGCCTCGAGCTCCCAAGTAATCTCTCCCAGTCCCTCTGCTCTCCTCCACCCCCAGGGCTTCTAGGCAATGCCAGCCCACCCTCCTGCTTCACCTCATCACCACAGGACCTCTCTGCTAAGCTCCTTCAGCCAGTCTTGTGCTCTCCTTCCACCACCCATGCAGCCTCAGGGCTGCCAGAGTGCCCTTTCAGAGATACAAATCCAGGCACTCCACGTTCTTGCTTAAGACCTTTCAACAGCTCCCACCATGAAAGTTTGAGTTTATATTGCTCCTCACAGCTCCTGTCTCATCTCGCCATTCTATCTGCTTGATGCCCTCCCTCGCTCTTTGTCTCCTTCACATTGAGTTCCAATATGCAAGAGTATTTCATCTCCAGAGCCTCCCTGGTGGCGCAACAGGTTAAGTCTCAGCACTATGAAGCTATCTGCAGCCACTGCAGCACGAGTTCATTCCCCAGCCAGGGAGATTCCCACATGGCCCAGCAGGCCCCTCCTGTCTCACCCACTGCTCCCCTCAGCAGTGTATTTCAGTCAGTCTGCCTGTTCTGCTCCCCACTCTGTCTCTGGTGAATTCTCTCACCCTTATACCTCTGGCCTACACCCCAGCTTGAATACATAAATAAATCTTTTAAAAAAAAAGAATATTTCATCTCCAGGCCCCATTCCTCCTCCCTCCTCCCCCGTTTATTCTTCCTGCCTGGAATGACCCCTAACTTCTGGTCTTGCTCACTCCTTACCCTTCTAGTCTTTTGAGAAGCCCTCCCTGCTGTCCTGTCCCCCTCGTGTTAGCCCCTATGACGAGATGCCCCACTGCCCGCTGTTCTGTCTGCTACCCCCACTAGACAGAATGCCCTGTGAGGGCAGCAGCAGCCAGCATGGTTTCGATGTGTCTCACCACCTACAAGTGCTGGGCTTGAAAGTTTTGACCATTCCCTGCAAGGGGAACCCACCGCTGAGATCTGAACGCATCCTCTAGCTCGATGTTGTGCCTGTTGCCAGGACGCCATGCCTCTAGCTATGAGGGGATCTGGCCCGGGAAGAATGATTCTCACACATACTATGAATGTTGATTTTATTAGGTAGTGAATCTGCTTTTCTCTATATAAGTACGAAAGGCTGTAAAAATAAGTACCGCAAAATAAAACAGCTTTAGCAGCTCCTCCCCCTTCTCCTTTTACAACACCCTCTTTAATCTTCCATTGAACAAAGTCTTTGGTATTTGCTTTTTAAAAACAACAAAAATTACCCTGAAGCCAAGAGCCTGAGCTCTTGGCTCAGGCTTCTGTGGGCTCCCCACAACAAGGGCTCCTGTGGGCTCCCCACAACAAGGGCTCTGGAAAGAAAGCCAACTTTTTTTCCTTCAAGGTTTTATTTCAATGTAAAAAATATGGCTGATGTTCAGTGTTGGCATTTCTTTCAAAACATCCCCTTGGGCTGTTGAAAATGTGGGCTTTGGTTTGGAAAGGGTGGGAAGGCAGAATGATACAGGGCCTTGTGGCCCAGCTTCAGGCCTCTGGGTTTTCTCCTGAAAGCGGTGTGATTCTCACACAGGGAGGCCCATCACGGCCCCTGGTGACTAGTTAGCCACGCCTTGATGCCCTCAAAGACAGCTCCTGGAAGAAAAGGGGCCGCTGTCTGAAGCCCCTTCCAGTTCTAGTGTGGCTGCATGTGTAACCTGATGGTCATCCTTGAGTTCACGTGCTAATGTTTGCAGAACCTAGTCTACGTAATAGGCAGCTGAAAGCTGAGAAAGTTCTTCCATCACCAGGAAAGTGCTGTTCCCCACACCCAGACACCTCTGAACCACAGTAGGTGGACTCTGGAACTCAGGTTTCTTAGGCAGGGGGGTACCGTGGTCACCAGTTCCTGGCCCCTTCCTCTGTCTTCTCAGGACCTAGCTGTTGCTGGCGAGGTCCGCTCCTACAGGTCAGCACCGTCATTTCTCTATGATGTCTCCATACTGCGACCACGAGGCTTGTTTATAGGCCACGATGCTGTAAGAACACACAGTACAGAGAATCACAAGAGAATGGTTGGAACGGGGCAGAGGTGGCCTTCTCCTCGCCACCGAGGGAGAGGTCTCTAACCATGAACTTGTATACACTAGAGGCTCCATCCGGTGGGGAGACCCGCCCAAGGGGGCTTCTCTCACATCAGGCTCATTCCCCAACACAGAGACCCCTTTGCCTCTACCTACTGCTTCTCCTGGAAACTCTTTCCATATCACTCCCGCCTAGTGATGAGTTCCCACGTGCATCTCAGCATTAATATTCCTAATCCCAAACAGAATTGACCACCTCATCTTCTGCCTTTCTGTAGCCCCATTTAATGATATGAGAAGACTGGAGGGCCAGCAGGCTTAGGAGGGCATCAGGGAAGGTGGGAAAGTCAGCATTTGCAATTTCCACAAGCTTTCCCTGAGCAGAACCAGTTGGGCAATTTCAGTGATAATTTGAAGTTTTGCTTTGAATTTTGCTTAGAGACTGAAGTGAAGAGACAACCCCGAGGAGAACCCCAAAGAATCCTTCTATTTGGAGGTTTTTCGAGAAGACGCAATCAGAGAGGTAGGAGGGAAACCAGGAGTGTGACAGTGATGAGTGATCCACTGGGCTGAGGGTGCTGGAAAATCAGGCTGAGGACCGCAGTGAGTCCAGGTGCCGCTCTGGGGTGTCATTGATGATTTTAGTGAGATGAGCTCTGGGTGTGGGGGGCGGCGAAGGCAAGAGACAGCCAAGCAGACTGGACTCTGGAGAAGTTGGCTAATCGGAAGAGGAGGCATGAGAAGGCGGTAGATCATGTGTCAGTTCTGGTTGGAAGAAGTCAGGAGTGAGCAGCGAACCAGTGCAGTGAGGCCTCTCCCAGGAGGTGAGAGGAGGCGCCAGAAACCTGGTGACATTTCTCAGCCATTCCGGGTAGTGGAATAGAGCGACTTCCCAGGCCCAATCCTGGCCCTGCCACTAATTACCTACATCACCTGTGGCAAGTCCCACACTATCTTAGAGTCTCTGTCTCCTCACTTGCAAAATGGGGAAAATAATAGTAATTACCCCAGAGGATTGTTTGGGAAGGTTAAACTAATTAAAATGTATAAAATATTTAAAACAGTGCCTGGTACTAAGGAAGGGCTATTTAAGTGTTTGCTGTTATAGTCATCACAAAAAGGGATGGGAAGAAGATTGGGATGGGCGCAACAGAATGAGGTCTGTAGATTTCCTTCAGGGAGGGTGAGGCTGTTCTCTGATGGCTTCTGTCTGCTCTGTGAAGCTCTGGGCGGTAGCTGAGCGCATGTGTGCTGGGTGGGGAGGGCTGCGGATGGGCAGAGACACTCAGTTATCCCAGCATCCCCTTATTGCATGTAAAGAAGAGCGAGCAGGAGTGGGAAGTTTCTCGAAGTGGCATGAAATCGGCTCACTTTGGTAACAGGCAGGCCCGGGGCCACTGTCTCTTCTTGCCAACGGGCTGCTGGCAGCTCTGTCCCGGGACCTGTCCTTCCAAACTCTGCCCTGCATGGCCACCTTTGCTCCCGGCTCTGAAGTGTCCTCCTGGGTATTTATGTGGTCAGGACGTGCCTCTGCTCTCTGTACTTAGAAAGCTCTACTAGCCTTTCCTGTTGTTCTCAGGGACCGTCCATTCTTGGCCTTAGCTAGCTGTGGGAATTTTTCACAATCTCATTTATTTAGTGACTTTGTGGAAGGGAAGGGTAATGGAAACACTTTATCCCAGAGGGTCTCAATCTTGGTTGTATGTTAAAATAACCTGGAGAGCTTTTAAGAATTCCTATGTTCAGGCTGCACCCCAAAACAACTGAGAATCTCATGGGGGGGCGTGGAGAGGGGAGCTACATATCAGTCATTTTTACATTCTCCAGGTGATCCCAATGTACAGTGAATGAGGTTTTATTTGCACTCGTCTTTCCACTGTTAAATGTCTACAACCAAAGGACACAGTACGTCCTTCCAAGCCTCGTTCACAGAAGCACTCACTTACTTGCTTGGATTAAGATCCTGTCCCTGCTCTGTGATATAAGATCATGAAGACCCTGCAGAGCCTAATCTGTGCACTAAACCTAGGACTGAGTCCAAGAGCACTGGGTGAGATGTCAAAGGCAGTGCCCTTGCAGCGTTTGCCCTAAGGTCTAAACCAAGGCAGAGCAGCCTTCCCAGCACACAACTGGAGCTGTGAGACTGTCGAAAGGAACCAGTTACTGCACATGGCTTTCATTTCTCTGTTTATATCTCTACTATGCCACACATTAACTAGGCTGACTTGTTTTCTTTTGTTGCTTTTCAGTTCTTGTTTACTGATTTACGTTAAAGAGACTGTTTCAACCAATTGTCAAATGGGACTGGATAGCTTTGGACAGCAAAGCTACTAAGAATCCATCACTCACTTGGTCAAAGAGCTAGGACACCTGAGAAATGTGTGTAGAGTGCTGAGTCTAACTAAGCCTGCTCACTCAGTCCAGACTTAACGAAAACAGGGGCGCGGAACAGGCGTAAGGGCTGAGTCCTTTGAGGACAGATCTGGCTTCAACCCAAACCTTGAAAGAGTAAGCCCTAGTACTCCTGTCCACTGCTTACACAGATTCACTCCGCTGTTTGATGTTTCTATCTTATTTTTCTCAACCATGGAATAAAGCAAAGCGTCTTCAAGATAGATAATGTGTCTCAGGAGGTGCAACCTTCTACAGAGGTAGGAACTGATACTGAGAGGTGAAGTGAGAATTCGGAGAAGGGCCTTATCACCATCCACTTCCCGTTTCTTCCAACCTGATTTCAGTTATTCCCTCCTCTGTTGCCCATTATAATAACACCTTGTGGTACGTAGAGCTTCTAGGCAGGTCCCTTTAAAATGTGAACCTGTATCAAATCCCTGGCCCCTTATTGTGATATATGTACAGTGCTCTTTTCTCCTTGGGTGAGAGTAATAGGCATTTAAGACAGGACAAAGCTGTTCTAGCTCCTGTGGTGGCCGCCGCTAGCCACACTAGCCACTGATGCTTGATATCTTGATATGCATACAAATTGAGTCCAAACTAAACTGCTCCATAAGCATAAAATACATACTGTATTTCAGTGATTTAGTAAAAAACAAAAACCCATCAATTTTGTATTTCCAGTGCACAAGGTCAACTGGAGAACACACTTCCACTCAGTCCACTGTAGTGGTGGGTAAGTGTGTGCACCGAGGGGCTGGGAGCACCTCTAGCTTGTTCCTCAGCCTTCCACCTGCCTGTTAGCTCCAGGCTTAAGTGCTCCCGGTTTGTAAATCCCCCAGAGAGGTCAAGGGATTCACATAAGGTCCTATGGGGACCTCGCCCAGCCTAAGGACCAGGAGATTTCAGGGGCACTGAGCACAGAGGCTGCCAGGTGCTAAGCTCTAGGAGGGCACTGGGAAGAAAGTTCTCAGAAGTGAGACAGGAAGACTCTCATTTAAATGGAGCTAAACAAAAAGCCTGAGTGGTTAAAGAGGATTTCTCACTGCAGCCTCTGATTACAAGGAAGTGAGCAAGCCCCTATAAATAAATCACATTGCAAAACTCAGGAAGTGAACTGCTGGTTGGGACCCTATGTTCATTCCTTACGACTTTGGGGAATTCCAGATTATTTGTTTAAGGAAGCAATAATCACATCATTTGTTGGGGGAAGCAGTAATCAGGAGGGCTTTTTCTTTGGGAGAGAGCCAACCCAGACCCCACTGCATAAAACTACTTTATGATAACGAGCTGGGGATGGTCCAATAATCTTGACCTAACCCAGCCCCAGCCCAAACCGCAGCCGCTATTCCTTTCTTACCCAATCGGGATGATGGCCACGAAGGAGAGAACGGAGGAGAGAGCAAAGCAGGTGCCCACAAACTTTTCCATGGTGAGCTGATAGATCTCGTTAAACACTATGGATGTCACCACCCATGTCAGAGCAAGGGACAGCTGCAGGAGGACGAACACCTTTCCTGTGGGAGGGACAGAAGTTACCAAGATGGCGCTCTCCTTTGGCTCCATGTCCCCTGCTAGGTGAGTCCCCAGGGAGCTCTCAGAGACCCCTGCCCTTCCCAGGACTCCCTCTCAGTCTTCACAGCTCATGTCACTGCCTCCTGCTCCAGCCCGTAGGCTCTTCCGCAGCCCTTGGACCGTGGCGCCTCAGAGGCTGACTTGAGTTTCTCCCTCCCTCCTGTTTTTACTCCCTCTGCCCTGAGTGGGCACCTGGAGGATCCTAAGGAATTCCAGACGGCTTCTGGAACTCTCAGATGTCTTCTATGAGTCCAAACCTGGGCCTCAGCTCTGAAAGGGCCAACGTAGAGAGCGCGGAGGGCTTTCTTACTCACCGTAGGAGGAGCCCTTGATGAGTTTAGAGATGGCGGAGCGGATGGTTGTGATGGGGATTAGGGCAAACATCATGACAGCCCGAGCTGGAAAGAAATCACATGGGGACAGCTCACGGTAGCCCAGGCTTGGCCAAGGAGCCAATTAGAACAAAGCCAAAGTCTCGCTTGGAGCCCCCTCTCCTCACCCCGACCCTCACTGCGTGTCCTGTCCTGGCAGAAGTGGCTTCTCTGCAGCAGCCTCCAGCCCTCCTGGACCGCGCAGATTGCCCTGGTTCTGTCAGAGCTGCAGACCCGTCTACCAGATGGAGGGCATGGTTGGCATGACAATGGACGGTGAAGTGTGTCTTTAGTGGCAGAGTTAAGGGAAGTGGCACTGATGTCACTGAGAGGTGTCTGCTCTCGCCATTCAAAAACACTCCTGGGAGACAGTCCCAGGAGCTTTGGCAAACTCTATCCGGAAATGTCTGCTGCTAATGCAGCTGCCATACACCTTCCTTCCTGCTGCCCTACTATTCATCTCTTCGCAGTGTGTGTGTGTGTGTGTGTGTGTGTGTGTGTGTGTGTGTGTGTGTGTAAATGAGTGTATGGGGGGTAGAGGTGGTGGAAAGGGAAGGGGAGAGGGCTGTTTTGGCCTTTGCACATGGCCCATTTCACTGGGAGCTGGCCAAGAGTAATCTTGCCATTTTGTTAGGTATTTTCTTCTGGAGGACGGCCTTTAGAGCCCTTTCTAATATGATGGCCACTAGCCGTGTGTGGCTACTTAGTTCACATAGAACAGAATCTAAAATTCAGTTCTTTCTTCAAATGATTGCTATAACTAGTGGATCCAGAACTGATACAGAACGTTTCTATCACTATAGGCAGTCCTGTTGCCGCTCCGGCCTACAGCTCTCCTCTGGTGGTTGTCTGGCCTGCGTCCTCACACCGAAACTTCATTTTGCTTCCTTGAGGGAATGTTTTCACTAGTATGGAAGTCATTTGTGGAGAATTTGTATCCATTTTTAAAAGCCTTGGCTTGGCTGCAACAGCTGGGTTCTTACTGCTTCATCCCTTTAAAACTGAAGAATAGAAGCCCAGCCCCCTTCCCTCCCTCCACCCAAGGTCATTTGGAAGCCCCTGCGACTGACTCTGGGCACCTTTGGCCACCCCACTCTTGACCTCCTTCTGGGAGGTCCTTCCCAGACACCCTTCTGGGAATATTTCAGTGGGTGGTACGGCTAACACAGGAGGCGGCACAATACACCAGGCACTGAGCACAAGGTCAAGGCCGCATAATCCTGTCTCCCTGCGCCGCCTGGGTAGCAGTCTTCTCTCTGGCACTGAGCAGGGACACGAGACCCCAGCACCCTGCATCACCTGTGAGGCCAGCAGTGCCCTCATCCTGCCTCCCCAAGGCCAGACTCACCGATGTAGAACATGTATGTCTCCTTCACAAAAGCCAAGAGGAGGGCTCCGGACCCAAAGGAGACCATTCCAATCATGATCATGGTGGTGTCCCGGAAACAGCGGGAGAAGACCAGCACGCCCAGGAAGCTGGTGATGAAGATGGTGTAGCCCGCCGCCATGCCATAGCCCACCTGAACCTGGTTCCAGCTGAGAGGCTCCCTCAGCATAAAAAGAGGCATCACATCCACTGTGCCCACCACTGCCAGGTCATATATGATGGCACCCACAAAGAGCAGAGCAATGACAGTTTTTTGGGGCTTTGCTTTGCCAGGAGATGGAAGTCGCCCTGCCACGCTCTGCTTGTGGGGCTGATCAGGATCCAGGGTGCGATATGTGCCAACCGTGCCAGACACGGAATCCACCGAGGGCAGTGCCTTGCTGGGCCTGGCCACCGACACAGGCACCTTCAGCACGAAGAGGCTGTAGAAAAGGGCAAAAACCGCACAGCTCACGCTGCAGGCGGTCAGCACCAGGCCGGGCACCGAGCGCCCAGTTAGCGACTGGAAGAGATGGCCCGACGCCATGCTCCCGCAGAAGCCGGCCAAGCCCATGATCAGGTCAAGGAGGATGAGGCGCACCGAGCGGCGGCCCTCGGAGGAGCCCAGGGAGCCCAGCGCCATGACCCCTGACCAAAAGGCCGAGAAGCCACCGCCCAGCCCGCCGAGCGCCGCCGCTCCGTACATCACCTCCACCGGCCAGTCCAGCAGCACCTTGAGCAGCAGCCCCAGGCGGCAGAGCAGGAAGCCCAGCAGGGACACGCAGATGGAGATCTTGCGGTGGTAGCGGTCGCTGAGCCAGCCCAGCCCGTAGGCGGACAGCAGGGGCGTCAGGCCCAGCACCAGGTTGTAGATGATGTAGAAGTTGGAGATGGCTTTCTGCTGCTGGTCCTCCAGAGACCCCCGGGGGGACGGGCTGGCGCTGTGGTTGGAGGGGGCCCTGGGGCTAGCTTCGAAGGACTCCTTCACCACCAGGAGGAGCCCTGCATCGTACAGGGAGACGGCCACCTGCGTGGAGGCCACCACGGGCTCTATCCAGGTTCTCACCTGGAGACGAGGCAGGGAGCCCCTGCACGGGCAGGCGGCTTGGGTGCCCATGTCGCCTCTCGGGTAGGCGGTGAAAGGGCTCGCTCGCCTGCAGCTGCCCCGCAGGGCCGGCCCTGGATGCGAGAGCGCAAGTGCGCGCCGTCCCTGCGGTGCGCGCTGGAGAGGGGCGAGCGGAGCCGGCGCCGGGCGCGTGTGACCACAGCCGGTGCGGGGGCCGAGTGACCGCCCCGACCGCGGCCACTCCTTCCAGGAGCAGAAAGGCCGCGCTCCGCCCCCGGAGGCCCAGCTGGGCTGGCCGTGGCCCAGGGAAGCCGGCGCCGAGAGTGCACAGCGACTCTCAGCTCAGGCGTCCCCGCCCTCGGGCCGCGCTGTCACGCTGCTCCGGCAAGCGCGGCCGCCTGACGAGGACTGATCTCTCCACCGCAAGGCACGCCTGGACCTCCCGCGGCTCCCCGCAGGGGCTGAGGTCCTGCTAGGAGGGAGCCCTTGGGACAGAGACAGAGAGCGACATTCCGCTGGTCCCGGAAAGCTGGTTTGGGCGAGGAGGGTGTCTAGGGTTCTGCCTGGCATCAATGCGGGATGGAAGGTTATTTTGGTGGGTTTAAAAGCAGCAGGGACCCATATGGTAGGGAGCTGTGTGGCATAGACTTGGAGAGAAGTAAAAAGTCAGGAACTCCAATATTTCTTGGAGAACCTAATTTCAATTCTTTTGGATAAATACCCAGAAGTGGGATTGGTGAATGGCATGGTAATTCTACATTTGTTTTTTGAGGAACCTCCATACTGTTTCCTATAATGCCTGCTGGATTTTATCCTCCCACTAACAGTGCACACGGGTTCCAGTTTCTCAGATCCTGACCTATACTTGACGTTTTTGTTTTGCTAATAGCCCTTTTGGCAGGTGTGAGGGGATATCTCATTGTGTTTTCAATTACCTTTACCTGCTGATTAGTGCCAGTGAGCATTATTATATACTTGTTGGCCTTTTGTATGCCTTCTTTGGAGAAATGTCTATTCAAGTCTGAGTCCATTTTTCCATTGGGTTCCTAGTTATTTTTTGGTTTGGTTTGGTTTTACAGTTGACCTGTAGCACCTCCTACATGTCCATCCCTTTGGGTTCAAGTGCAGACAATTCTGCCTTCTGCAAAGAGAAAGACCCACTTGGTTTTCTCATTAAAGATGTGCCCTATGGAGCTGACCTCAAAGCTTTCTCACTTCCTTCTTCTTCCCTCTCACCTCGTAGGTACTGCTTCACCCAGTCCATGCCTGGCTCTCCCACTCATTCCTAACCTGGTTTTCCCAGAGGCTGCAGCAAAGCTGTCCAAACAGCCTGTTCCTGGGAGGGGCAGAGGCTCCAGAGGGTGGGCAGGCTATGGGGAAAGGTGGCATTCAGCAATCAGATAGGGGCATGAGAAGAACAGCCTGAACCAGACTCCGGCCATTTAATTAAGGGTACTGTTTATTCTTGGAACCAGAGACACTAGAGGGCAAACTTTATCCTCTGGGGGAATGTCCAAGGAGATTTGAGGGGACTCTGGGAGATTCCCACCAGATCTAGGACAGGCCTTGTGGGAACTGGACCACCAAGTGGCTAGCCAGCCTGGTGTCCTCCAGACCTGGGACCTTGGATCATCTGACCCAGAAATGAGCTAGCCCCAGACCAGCTGTTGTTTCCTGATAGCCCCACTCTCCTCTTCAGCCCTGAATGCAGACACCCCAACTGGTCTGCCTGGCTGGAGCTAAGGCCTGGTCATCCTCTGTGGTCCAAGGCACCAGCAGCTGAGACAAGCTGAGCCCTGACTCTGGCACTTCAGTGTCTAGCGCAAGGCTTGTGTATTAAGGTGCAGAGATTAAACTCTCTTGTCTTAGAACGTTAAAAGTCACACTATTTGGGCCTCCCTGGTGGTGCAATGGGTAAGCGCAGCACTGTGGAGCTGTCAGCAGCTGCAGCTCATTTGATGCCCAGCTGGGGAGAGTCCCACATGGCGCTGCAGACCTCTCCTGCCTCGCCCGCTGCTCCCCTCTGCAGTGTATTTCTGATCTGCCTGTTCTGCTCCCCACTCTGTCTCTGGTGAACCCTCTCGCCGCCCCACGCCTCTGGCCTGTACCCCAGCTTGTATGCATAAATAAATAAATTTTAAAAATAAGTAAATATTTTGTTTAAAAAGTCACACTATTTGAGGGAAGGGGAAATAAAAAAGTAACAGCTGACATTTATTGACCTATGTATGAAGAATTTACATGAATGAGTGAATTTTATCTTCCCATGTCCTCAATTTAAAAGTGGAGAAACTGAGACCAAAGAGGTTAAGAAATTACACAAGCTCACAGAACTAGCAAGCTGGGAGCCAGCATCTGACACCAGGCAATCTTTGAAAGCCTGGAGCTTTCACACACAGGATGTGGGAAGTTTTATTTCAGAGTGTCCTCTCAACCACCACAGGAACTTGGGCAGGAATAAAAACCCATCGTCATGGTGACATTGCTGTCAATCAACAATGTATTGCATACATGCAGAGGAACAAGAGGAGTGGATGGGAGTTCTCATTGAATATATATCCAGGTTCTTTACTGCCAAGAAGGAAATGCTTTCATCTTCTTATCAGAATATCAGAATACCCAAAAGGAACAGTCTTTGTTTGGAAAACACTTTTGATCAGTGAAGAGGTAAAATCCCCAGGCTTGGGTTTCAAGTGTGAAGGAGGGTCCAGAGGGGAGGGGTGGATGTGTGTGCAGTGAGTCAAAGAGAGGAACTTATCTGGTGGTTTTGAAAGAGGAGCAAAGGAGGGAGGGGGAGGGAAAGGGAGGAAGGTGGGGGAGGGGAGAGGGAGGGAAAGAGAGAGGGAAGGAAGTGAGACTCAGGCTGGTGGTGGGAAAGCCCAGGACAGAAACTCCTGGTGTGAGAGGGAGTTTGGAGGCGTCACTGTCCGACAGGGGTTGGACAGGACTCTAAGGAGTCTAGGAGCTGTCTGGTATGGGCTTTCAGTAGCTTGCTGTGCCACATAAATTAATTCTTCCTGAGAACTTCCCTTCCTGCCTCTCTGCTCTTGTAGACAAGCCTATCGCGAATGTTTTGTGGGATTTCTTCGTTCTTCATCGTGGTGGACATCAGCCAAGCAGCCATGATGCCGGTCTGGATTGATGTGTGCCGGGAGCTCATGAGGAACCGGGCGGAGGAGGCGGCCACAAGAACATGCTGCCCCCAAACATTTGCTGAAATTTGGGGCTGTGGGCATGGGGAGTCAAGCCATTTGACCCAGATCTGGGAGGCCAGAGAAATCCTCAGAGCTGTCCCGCAGGCTGCAAAAGTGGCAGTGTTCCTCTTTCTGTGTTTTAAGACCTGAGGTATGTCTGTCCCAGAGATCTTACAATTGTGGAAAACAAGATGTCCCTTGAGACATGCATGATAATGGTACAAAGCAAAGATGTGCAAACTCATTTTGGGAGATGGAGGCAAACTGACCGAGACTAGCTGAGTACTGTCTCTCGTTTTCCAGTGGCTCGCCCATCATTACATACAAGAGGCAGCCCAAGTCCCTTGCTTGACCCAAGCAATCTTTTAGTTATGATCGTTCCTCCCCCATATAGCTGCATACAGGAGAAAATGTGCTAGTGACTTGTAGATCCCAAACAAGTTCTCATTCAGTAAGTTAGCACTCCGTTTGTCTATCAGCCTTTCTGGTTTGGCTGATGTGGGCCTCTCCCTGGGATATGGCTTCCCACTCCATGTACAGATGAATGGAACTCCATCTATAATACACTTATCAAAATAATAAGAGTCACCCATGGATCCTCTTGGGAAATGGCTTGATTGGCCTTTCCCACCTTAGGTGGCACCCTAATATTGCCTAATTTTATAGATGAGGAAACTGAGACTAAATCATTTGTATGAGGTCACACAGAGCCAGATTTTAAATGTAGATTGTATGTGTGACTTGTGTCCCTGCTATCTCTCATGCTCCATTTCTGATGTAATTGAATAGAAAAGAAAACATTTTAACAGGGCATTTGTTTGTTGATTACTTTCTATCAAATATTGTAAGGCTATACCTAAGATAATTTCAAACTCAGTGACTTATTTATTCATCATCCATCTGCCTTCCTGCCTTTCTCCTTCCCTCCTTCCCTCTTCCTTCCCTCTTCCTTCCCTCCCTCCCTCCCTCCC